>JAKTYG010000056.1:0-57243 GCA_030564725.1 Chernovozyma sophiae-reginae
TATTCAACCCCTTGAAGAAGTTAATGCTCCGCCAGCTATTTCGATGTTTTTTTATTTTTATTTTTTTTTTTAAAGAAATTTCGTTGGGAATCGCACAATTTGGAACGCTTTGGCATATTTCGATAACGTTCGGAATGAGTTCATGCGAGCGACTCAACGGCGCATTTATTCTTTGGGGCAATTGTTCCCCCAAAAATAGCATTTGTTGCATTCCTTATTTGTCACCCAATGTGTTGAAATATCCTTGCTGACTTGAGAAATGAGCGGTAGATGATCATTGATTTTTTGCTTCAATCTAAAGTTAATTCGCGCTACACAGTTGGAACTAAAATTCCATCACGTCAAGAATATTTTTTATTTTTGGCCAAACCAAGATTTTATGTTAATGGCTGCTGATCAGTTGAAAATTCATTAACTTTATTTATTACAACTGGAACATTCTTACAGGCAGTTTAAATTTTTAATCTGTTGATGCATTAATAACTTAAGCAAGATCCTCTATCAATAAGCAGGACGGTATATAATTGGGAGATATTGAAAAATAATTTAACAATCAAGATTTCCAAAAAATTTTTCCATTGTTACCGAGAAGTGGGACCAAGACGAGGCTTGCTCAATATATTCACTCAAATAAGAATCACAAAGTTCAAGATTGGGGCTAATCTTGTTGAACCAAAAAACGTGGTTTACGTATCATATTTAGGTGGGTTTTCAAAGACGGGAAGGACCTCGTAGAAATTTTCTTGTTTAGAAAGCATCACATTGTAATTCACGTGAATTGTCGTAAATGTCAGACTTACCTGGTTTATTGTTTAGATAAAAATTGCTAGATAACAACATTCCAAGCCTTCTTTCCATTTACTTCCAAACGTTCTAAACCAAGAACCCCCAAAATTACCCTGTGACCACAAATTCGAGTGTTTTACTTTTGTTTCCATTTAAAGCTTTTTTTTTCTTTCAATTTAAAGTTTTCCTTTCTTTCAATTCATTGCTATCAGTAGCAGAATCTTGCACACCAGAATGATTTTAATAAAGAAGCTATTACCAATTGCAATCATTGCAAGTGTGATTATTTTTGTTAGTATACTGATTTTCAGTTTATCAAGTACTAATAATGATTCATCTTATAGAGTAGCTAATAATCTTTTCCATGCTACTGTTCATACCAAACCTCAAACTATATCATCGACATTGTCATCTTCACGTTCTCCAGAACCAACTTCAGGAAATAATGAGGTTTCACCAGCAAGACTAAAACAACTTCACATTGACGAAGAAAGTGTTGTTGTGGAAAAATTTCAAGATGATATAGCAGGGTTTTCCAAAGTTAGGTATACTAATAAAAAGACTAAAATTCAACATGATGATGATACCGTGTTAGTCTTATCAAGTGTAGCCGATAAAAATGCCTATGGAAACGGAAAAGTGTTTGATGATTTTTTCAAAACTTTACTTTCGTTCGATCATCCAAGAAATAAGATATCTCTTGGAATATTAGTTGGACAGGAAAGTGAGTATGATGTTATCAATCGGTATATCAAGAGATATTTTGATCCATTGACAACTTTTTCAACAACAGATCCCGGGCACGATAAAGTGTTGCAGCAATTTGTTTATCAAATATCGGTGACAAAAGCTCCATTTATTGAAAAAGAATTTGGAGTTAGTCGTGGTGATAGACACATTGATGGGCTTCAAAGGTTACGTCGTAGAAATATTGCAAGAGCAAGAAATTTCCTTCTTTTCAACACCCTTCAAAATGAAAGGTATACAATTTTTATTGATAGTGATATTATTAAAATTAATTCTCCTGAGATGTTAACCACTTTCATCAAATCAGACAAGGACATAATTGTTCCTAGAATTTCAATGCTGCGCAATCAAGATTATGACCGTAATACCTGGAAAGGTGAAAGAACCAAACCAGATGGAGAACAAATGTCTAAATTGGATGCCAATGATTGGGAACATTTCGATTATATTCCTAGGGATGTAGAGGACAAGTTGAAACATTTGATTGATTTTCTTGGTATCATTAAAGATACTGGAGATGAAGAAAATCCAAATTATATTACTCCTGTGGATTCAGTAGGAGGTGCTATTCTTTTTCTGAAATCAATCATATTTAAACAAGGAGTGATATTCCCAGCAACTTATATAGTTGGTACTACCTGGGATCGGCTTGAAGGTTATGATGGGATTGAAACGGAAGGTATATGTTATTTAGCAAAACCTTTAGGATACTCGTGTTGGGCAATGGTTAACCAAGTGGCTACTCATAGTGGCTAAAGAGGAGATAGTCTACTTATTTCACTTTATAAAGGGGACTTCAGGTTTTTTTTTCTTTTTTGTTTTTCTTTTTTTTTGAAATTGGCCCAAATACCTGCAACTCTTGTTTGATCTTGAACCGTTAGCAACAATGATTGTTTAAAATTGACCCATTACCCCTATTAGCATCGATTCTTGTTTGATATTGACCTCTTGCCAGCTTTTAGTATAGTTGACCCAATGGTACCAAAGTCTTCATCCAGATGTAAAATGATTCTTTATGTCTCCCTTTTGGCCCTCCCGTTTACTTCACTATGCAGCATTTTCAAAAGCTCATTAGTATATATTATTATGTACAATCAGTTGAACGATAATCACAAATATTCAATTTATTCAAGCTCCTATCTCCAATGTCTGTACCCATTGACTTTCGTAAATGTATGTGGTGGATGAAGTAGATATTAATGGCATCTGGCCATGTTGCATAGATCACGTGAATGCCGTTTGCCAAAAGTGTTTGTACGTCTCTTTTTCACTTTGTCTAACAACTTGTTCCATCTAAATCATTTTGAACGGCTCTGATGAACATATCCCAAACAATGTCAGTTCCGAATACTTCTCTAAATGATCTGCTTGTTGCTTTGATAGAGAAGTGTCTTCCGAGGGGAAAAATTTTCGAGTTATTACATCTTCAATCTCAAGCGAGACAATGTAAAGATCTTCTAATATATAGATCAAAAGATCAAAACAAACCTAAATATACCTTCAAGGTTAAACATTTCTTTGCATTATCAGATTCAGAAGACATTGTACTACTAGGTGTAGATATAAATATATATATCAGCGTATTTTCTCTGTATACAGATCATCATATCTTCATTTCAAAAGCTGATACTACAGGGTTGCTTCGGTTGAGCGACCTAGGAATCAAAGTTGGTGATATTATTTCGAGCATTCTAAAGTATTTGATAACTATTGATGTGAAACTTTACACCCAGGATGTAAAATTATTTGAATCACATAAAGAATTGGACGATAAAACTGAAAGGACGATCTATTCTGTTAATCCAGTGATCAATTCTTTATATGTTGCAGCAAAACGGCTCGGCGATAAGTCGTTGAATCAAGAATATTACAAACTAATAACAAACTCAACATATAGAAAATCGAGATCTAACGTTTCTAGTAAGTTAAAGATAACTATTATGGAGCCAATACGAACACGAATCTCACTTTTCACTAGAGCAGAACGCCAGTACATTTTTCCAGAATCTTTTAAGAATCCGTTCAAACATGTTATTGATGGTAAGCAATTATTGAATTGGTGGTTAAACTTAATCAATGATGTTCTTATTGGTACCAAAGTCAAATGGGATTGTAAATTATCAATTCCTGGATCTGATAAAGATTCGATAGAGAAGTTCTATGCTACATTAAAGGTTGATGAGAATTTAAGCTGGTCTAATGGTAGTATCTTCAGTCCCAGTTCTACTCAAAAGGAGCTAGCGATACATAGAATCCCTTTGTTCCCAGATGATCCAAAGGGCAGGTTTTTAGAGTATTTGGTTTTGGAGAATAGATATAATTGTACTAGTTTGTCACAATTTTGGGAAGAATTGGGTGCTAGACAAGAATTTAGACTTGGAAATTTGGTTGGAATAGTTGGGTTTGAAACTGAGAGTCCAAGTCAAACATCGAAAAGTGATTTTAATTCGCAAGATGTATTAAAGTTTTCAGATTATAAAAGAATAATGAATGTTATAAAAGGAGAAGAATATACTTCAATTACAGTTGTGAAGCAATTAATGGGTGTGGGTATTCCAACCCTATTGAAAGAAATTGACAAATCTCTGAACTATATTAAGATTCGCGGTACCAGAGATATCAAACTCCACTCCTCTAACGACACAGTGATCAATTCAGGTATTGAATTAAACAAGAGAACCCAAGTTAACAATCTTAGCGGGTTAATAAAACGAAGAAAGAAATAGAAATAGAGATATCAGTTCATGGTTTTCCCTAATTACATGTATTCATTATATTATAGATATCATAAATCAAATGGACCGTTATTCATAAGGTCAAAATTGTTCCATAAATCATATTTCCTCACTCAATTATTAGACAATCAGTGTCCAATTCCTTCAAATAATTTTCATTTTCAAGTAACAACTTCTCTAACAATTTTCGTTGCTTGGTCAAATATTTTTTTGTTTGAATTTTAGGTAAATCATAATCAACTATCAAACCTAAACGACATCTATCATAAAATTTTTTAGGACTTATGTACATATACTTTTTAAAAGTTCTATAAAAATGCCATTTGGACACATTTAATGATTTGATTATCTTATCGATATCTAATAATTGATTGTTTTTTGCATAATTGCAGATCATTTGGCAAGCACTTAAGATAAAATCTCGTTGAGTATTCCATCCTTGTAAAGTAGTTGGCTTACATCTTTTACAAGGTACAAAAGATTGTTTTAAAGCAGCTTCAACATTTGCATAAAATACAATATTCTTCCTGTATGCTAATCTTGAAGGGCAAGTGGGTCTACATACAATTTCAGTTGTTTTAACACAATAAACAAATTGACCTTCAGCTTCTGGGTTTCTTTCTACAAGTGCTTGATACTTCTCGTCATCACTGGAAAACATAACTCAAGATTTCATAAATTGCATATTCTATTGCAAAAAAAAAAATAGAAAAGAACAAAATAATCGTTCGTTATCTATAGATTAGATGACTAAATAGATGCGAATTCTCAATTTTGATTTTGATTTTTTTGCTCTTGAACTTTTTCGTTTGGGTTCCAAATTTTGCAATCGGAGCCACTTGTCACTCTTTGCTCTCAATGTTTCACGCAACATATAAAGAGAAAAATATTAAGCAAATTTAGAGATTCAGTATTCTGTATTCACTCTTTTTCAGGTCCAGGATGTTATCATATACAATTATTAAAGCTTCATACACCAATGCTCTAGTTGTAGTAGACGGATCCGGTGTTCTCTATTACGCTTCTTTAGGTAATAATGTTCGTAAGCTCATCTTAGATATGAAACAAGATTTCAGCAAATATAATAAGAAGAATAAGAATCATCACCACTACGTAATTCAATACAAACAAAAAGTTACAAATGAAAATATGAGAAGAACGATTGATTTGTATCGAGAAGCGATTGAAAATCCCAACAATGTGAACGTTAATGAGTTTAAGTATGCTATCAATTATGGAACACCATTTCAAAATAATGTATGGCAATATTTAATTAAAGAAACTGAACCACTGAAAGTGACTTCGTACGGGGAAATTGCAAAATCATTAAATTTGACTTCATTTGCAAGTAGGGCCATTGGAAATGCTTGTGGGGCGAATAGAATTGCGATATTGATACCATGTCATAGAGTGTTGGGGTCAGGTGGTGAAATAACTGGGTATAAGTGGGGGACTGAATTGAAACGAGAATTATTGAGAAGGGAAACACAACTGAAGTTGCAGAAGAATTAATCCAAAGGTCAGAGATCATCTTTGTTGGTTATTTCTTTTCCTGGAAATCAGAGCATTATCTTGATTGCACTTAACCCCGTCATAGTATGTTGCAATGATAGGACATAAAAAAACGATCACGTTTGTTTGATAACGCCGATCTTTTGAATGAGGGTTGCAGAATTGATGATGTTACTGAAATAATACGTGAGAGGAAATTTAGCGGGAGGAAAAATAAAACTAACATCTACACACAAGGGACCAAGAGAGTACCTTAAAGGGTAAGAGGTCAACCTTGATTAGTAAGAGATGTGTAGTGGTGTGGAGGGGAGTAGTTCATTCGAACGAGAGTTTTTTTGTTTTTATGCCGAAGGAATAGATAACCCACAGAAGTCCCACAGTTGGCATATAGTAGAAATGTAGAGAACTGTAGAGAACCGTAGAATTCAACATGTAGTTCCTTCTAGATACACCCATGTTTTGATGTGTGTGAATAATTTTGTCATTCCAGTTATTTTTCATGTGGTTCTAGATCAATTGAAAGATGCAATCACCAACCGGTGGTCCATTGGAAGTACTACACATCTAATTGATGGTCACTAGAAAAAGGGTCAAGAAAGATAAGTTTGGAGAGATCGCTGCAAAAAATAAGAAATATATTAGGGGTAGGGGTAGAGGTGTGTTCTGAGTTGGAGAGCAGGAGCACGATTACCAGTTGATCTGATACAGATGTACCAGTAGGCTGCTTGGCCCATGACCTCTTTGTCTCTTCACCTCTTCACCTCTTCACCTCTTCACCTCTGCACCTCTTCACCTCTTCACCTCTTCACCCCTTCACCCATGGGAGGGGATCTTTAAAAAATCCCAAGATCTTTTTCTTATTTTCTTTCAGATGAAAATCTTTTTCAAAAATTGTGGAGAACAAGATCGATTTTGAAATGCAAATTTCCACCCAATTAGTGCGGTGACTTGGGGGATTCCCATACAAAACTCACAATGTAGCGCGGTGAGCAATTCCCCCACCGCTGGTTTACCCCATTTCTCATTTCTGTCTTAATCTAATTCAATCGTAACCAGTTTTACAGATTGGGAGATCATGTTAGACTACCTACAGTAGCTCCAATTAACCAACCACGTTTCATGAACGAAAGACATGGACCCCTGCGTAGTTTCTTAATTTTTCTTTTTTTTTTTTTTTCTGTTTTTTTGGTATTCCGTAGCTTAACAACTTAGTGCTTGAGCCTCGGAGTTGCCTTTGAAACACGGAATACCGCACCATTAGCTCAGATTTATCATTTAATCTCTCGCACTGATTTATACTCCGCCACTTATCGATTATCGATTTTGTCTCCTTTCCACTCCCATTCACTAAACCCCTGATTTGCTAATGGTTTTTGGTTTTTCTTGTTTGTTTCTTTTTCACACTAATTTTGACGTTAGTTTACGTGTCGTTACAGAATTCTGATTGTTACACCAGAACCTTATGGGAAGGAGAGGAGAACCTTACAATTATTTATTTTTTTTGCCCTCTTTGAGGTTCAATTTATTATCGCTCAGGTTTGATTACTTTCGAGAATACTCGTCAAAATTGAGGATCTTGCCCCCTTTATCTTTCATAGATAAAACGATTGCCAAACTGCGAAATTTGTTAATATTACTTGCCAAATTTTGCTCATAGCATTGACCAATCTCTTATTTTAACCTAACCTCCCCCTACACATCCCCATTTATTATCAGTCTTACCAAAGATTTTGAATCTTGCTGCCCTAAAGATCCAGACTCGTATTTCTGATTTTTTTTTTTTGGGATTTCTACAGACCACCCCATACTTCAGATAATTTTTTCTTTTTTTTTATTTTTCTTATTTAGTTTTTTTGGAGAACCTTATCGTATATAAAGGACCCACAACTACTTAACAGCTGAATAATCAAGAGCAAAATCCGGTGCAAAATCCGCAAGTTTTTATTTGATTTGTCGGTTATCAAATTTGTAATTCTTTCTCCCTTCATTGGCTTTTCACTCACATAAGAACTATTGATATTCCAATCATTTCAAAATTTGAATTGATTCCTAGATTAGTATTCATCTCCCCAAAGATAATCACATGCAAAAGATGCTATCACCAAAATCTAAAGCTATTACTCCTGCTAGAGGACAACATCGAAGGTCAGAATCTTCAAATCATCCCCTTATGTCTCCTAAAAGTCAATCGATATCAGTATTGAAGAGTGTTTCTACCGTTTCAAATGATATTAGGGTAGGACGGAATTTACCAGTGCCTAATAACAATTATATATCAACGTCATCAAGTTTATCAGATGCAAGAAATAATAGATCTCCTAGAGATTCAATTAGACGATATTCATTCCCTGAAGGTTCTAGTTCTTACCCTTCACCATCAGAACAAGTAAATTTAAGTAAAATGACAAATGAACAAATTATAGATTTAATGGAAAGAGAACAAGATGCAATAGTTTTAAAACTAATGAAAGAAATCGAATATTTAAAGGAAGAAAATAAGACATTAAAGAGTTCTTTATCAAATTCATCACAAATTTCACTGCTTCCGAGAAGAAGTTCTTCATTATCTTCAAGTGAAAAATCAAAAGAGAATAATCAAAGACTGCCAAGTTTTAGTAATTCAAGCTTTCTTTGCGATCGGGAAGAATCTGATTATGAACGTAAGAAGTTTAAACGAAAGTATTCACAAGATAATTCTAGGAATTCAGTTACAGAATATAATTTGATAGAGAAAAATCATTTGTTGCAAGAGGAGATTAAGACTCTAAGAGATCTTTTAAGAAGATAGAAGAGGAGAGGAGGGATGAAGACGAGAGAGAGGGTGAGAGGGTGAGAGATGATGGGTGAGGGTGAGAGATGAAGGGTGAGATGACAGAGGACGTGAAAGAAAAGAGAGTGAGGATTGGAAAAGGGAAAAATGAGAAGATATAAGAACGAGGATCGAAGATAGAAGAGAGAAGGGAGAAGATTTCTGACACTTCTAAGATTTCTGAGATTTCGATTTCTGGGATATCTGAAATTTCTGAAGTTCTCTTGAATTTTTTTGGGTTTTTTATTTGGAGGGCTTTATTTTGGATATATATATCATCAAGGTAGATATTTAGGTTAATATAGAAAGGCTATTCTATATATATGTCACTTCAAAAGTGAACAAAATGAAATCAATTGCGGTTTCTATTACTGTACTCATTATTTTTTTTAATTTTTCACTCTGCACTTTGATAAGTACAAATGCGAGATTTACAAATTCACTGACTGACTCTATAACAAATGGAAATATAATTTACATATATGATTTACTCTAAGTATCTTATTTCTCTTCTTCTAGATTATAATACAGTTAATAGATTTATATATTTATATATTTCAAAATATTCTACATAATCAATGATCTTATGGAATATCTTCTTGGTGACTTTATTGGTGGTGACTCCAACTCATCAATTGGTGATGGATAGACTCCATAATTACTACCGCACTCCAGTAATTGATATTTGGAATAGTCAACCTACATCTCTAGCAATAAACCCTTTACCATTTCCAAAATGGTTAAGTGATTTCACCGGACTCAATGAATGGCCAGGAATGGATCCTCCCTATATTCCATTGGATTTCATAAATTTTGACAAGATCGCTCTTTCTTCTGCTCCATTACATACTCAAGGTTCATGTTCACAAATAAAACCGGAACATTGTTCATTTGACTGCTTCAATTGTATCTCTGCTACAGATGTATATACATGTCCCAAACTTTCACAAACTTTTGATGATGGTCCAACTAAGAATAGTATCAAACTTATAAATTCAATTAAATCTACAAAATCGACATTTTTCACCTTGGGAGTTCAAATAATTAAATACCCTCACATATATCGAGAAATTATGTCAAAGGGTCATATCATGGGATCGCACACTTGGTCTCATAAATTCTTACCATCATTGACAAATGAACAAATTGTTGCTCAAATTGAATGGTCTATATGGTCCATGAATGCAACTGGTAACCATTTGCCAAAATGGTTTAGACCTCCATATGGAGGAATAGATAATAGGGTCAGATCAATTGTCAGTCAATTTGGAATGCAGAGTGTTCTATGGGATGTTGACACTTTTGATTGGAAGATCAACTTAGGAAGAAATCAGCAAGAGATTCTAAAAGAAGTTAAAGATTTGAAAGTACAGAAGGGAGATAAAGGGTTAATTTTAGAGCATGATACCCTTGATAAAACGGTAGATACTGCTATTAAAGTGAATGCTATTGTAGGTACCAACCAATTAACGGTACCACAATGTGTTGGAGGAATAAATTACATCAAAGAATTTTAATCAAACTAGATCATCTACGAAATAATAAAAATGAGAATGAAAAGATGAAATGAGTGAAGATGAATTGAGTGAAGATGAAATAAACGAGTGAAGTTAAATGAATGAACATGAGTGAAGATGAAATGAAATCAAATTGCAAAAAAATTGTCTCTCTGGACTCCGAAACTGTGCCTCTATCTTTAGAGATAAGAAGAATTATTTTTGATTATTTCTTGGTATATGCAGGATGGATTAATAAAGAACAAAAAATATTTTCTGGCATAACTTGACTCAGTTAGTTATTAGTGGTACAATCGGAGAATCCTTCCCGTGCAGACAAATTCATTCATTATTTTCTCGAATTTAGCAAGCAACCTCGTGGAGATACGGAAAATATACTAAGCTTTTTGATCAAATATGTAATACTCTACTAATGCAAACGTATTCAAAGCAATGTTGCACATCTGAAATGTTTGCTGAAATTTATCAGAAGAGCCAGTCGAAGATGTACATGGTTTCTCTCAATTTACTGAAAGTATATTTTTCAGTTATTATTAGACACCCAACCTATTTAGTAATCGAAATTTCATTCAGGATTCTAGTTGCTTTCTCTCTCTCTCTCTCTACGTAGCTATATTCTTTCTTTTAAAAACAATAGATATACATTGGTTATAAACGTATTTTGTCAGAGAATGTCGCGAGATACCCTTGAAGATAGTATATCGGGTAAACCACCAGCTCAGCTTGAATTCAAAGAGACAAATTAATAAATAATAAAAACCCACAAAAAAAAAAATTATACATAGTCGCCAATCAAATAAAACACTAGCTTTGAGATCTTATATTCAGGGGAATGATGATGAGGAGTAGGTAGGGGGGTATCGTTCCTGAAAAGGAACAAATGTTTTGCCATACATTCCTAATGATAAGGATAATAATTTATTGCGCACCACACCAAATAAGGGACAAACTTCATTTTCAATATTTTTGCTTCGTTGGGTATGTGCACAATGTTCAGGATACTTTTCTTGATTAAATTTAATTGACTGGGATTGCATTGGTGGTACCATTAGTGAATTCATTACTCTTACTGTTGACGGTTGCTACTGATGTAGAAATTCCATTTTTGGCTTCAGCAATAATTGCATCAGCTTTATTTTTGGTGGTTGTAGCAACTTCAGTAACGTAATCTTGAGTTTGAGTTTTCAATGGTTGGATATAAGTTTTATTTAAATCTTGAGCCAACTTAAGAGAAGTCAGATATGAAGCAGAAACATGTTTTTGAACATTACTAACTTCTTTTGCTGCTTTATCGCTAACTTGTTCAAGTTCTTCGTTGTAGGTAGTAGTAAGATGTTTTGAAATTTCTGTAGATTTGGAAAAAATTAAATTTTGAAGTCTTGAACTGATTTCTTTAGAAATTGCAATAGATTTGGAAACTTCTGAAGTTTCTGTAAGTTCAGATAATTTAAAAGCAGGTTTATTTTCAGTAATTGTAGCAGGTAAATATTTATTAGCAGTTTCGTAAACCAATGTATTGGTTGGAGCCAAAACATTTTCACTTACAAATGAGATTGGATCAAGGTCAGCAAGGGTTGAAACAACTGGTAAATGAGGAGTAACATATTTATCAAAGTTACCTAAAATGATGGTATCAAATTTCTCATCGACAGACTCTAAGGATTTACCAAGATATGGAGAGAGTGCCTTTTCATCAACAAATCCATAAATGCTGGCCCACTGCTGATACACGTAATTTAACAAATTAAACGAAAGTGCATAAGTAATTAAGCTTGAAATTGGAGGATAAGATTTAATATGATCAATAGACTTGGTGTACGACATTATAGCTGATATGATTTCCGATGAATTTACAAAACTTGGAAAGAAACAAAAGAATAAGAATTGAAATAATTTTGACAACCAAAATCGGTGGCCCCTTGCTTTGGTTTAAATATCTTCAAGGGATTTTTTAGCAGCCATGTCGGGTTTGTGGTGTAAACGCATGTGAAACGCCTCGTATTTTCCTTAGAAAATGTGTGTGTGTATCATAGACAGTCCCTAATTCGATATTGGAAACCTTTTTTTTTTTCAATTTTATTTTTCTTTACTTCGGGGCGCCTCTTTCGGGGCCATTTGAGTCGAGAGTGCAATAAATCAATGTAATTAAAAGGGTTACCAAGAAAAGACTTTCAGTTACAAGAAGGTTCGCATTTGAAATAAAGGGTCCAGAAAGGGCAACTGTTGTTGATAATTCAATAGTGTTCTTGTCTTATTCAAAGTTGCCATTTCTTTAGGAAGGGCTACGGAAAGTGGTGCGGAATTTTTTTTTGCTTTTTTGTTTTTCACAGACTGGATCCTGTCTTGTTCCTAACCATTGAACTTTAATAGCAACTTGAGAGCCATAGGGCCATAATTTACTACAAAAATACTAATTAGTAGACAATTGATGAAATTTTAATTTTTTACTTTGTTAATAAGATAACACATATGACAAAATGGGGCACAATTACTATTTCAACTTGAATATCGTAGATTTAAAAATATCAATGCAAACTTTTATTGATGATTTGGTTCTATTTTATCTCGTCAATTCATTAACTAGGCTACAAGTTTTTCAGTTACCAACTGATTTTACCCAAGCAAATATTAAACTTCTGTCTCTACTCTATATTTAAACATTCTTTTCCATTTTTTTTTTTTGTTTCTAAGTTTTGTTTTCTCACTTGCTTGCTTCTAACTTACGTCCCAACGTTACATATCACAATGAGGTCTCATGTAATCATTATTCTTGTCCATCTTGGATGATTTGTTGTGTTGGAATGGTTCTAATTATACCAGATCAATGTTTCCTTTATCTAATCTCCATTGTGAAGCGCATCGCAACACCCATTCCTCGGCAGATCTGTGCGGAGATCTAAAGAATTCAATGTTCAGTATTTGGTTACAATTTTATTCCTCGGCAGCACTTTTGATCTAAGAGGTCAAATTTTACAAATTGTTTTCTAACAAAAGACAAAGATATATGGGGCCCGAGGAACGATCAGCATCCACTACTCACATTTCGAGGTAAAGTTCATGTTGCTGCCTTGTTATGAAGAGCGACAGTCCCGAGCCACTCCGAACCGTTTCTGGTTTTAGTGGCCCTGGGGTAGCTAGTAAAATGTGTACCTTGTGTACCTTGTGTACCTTGTGTACCTTGTGTACCTTGTGTACCTTGTGTACCTCTTGTTTGCTGTTGTCTATTTACATGAGCATAAAACTGAATAGGAGGTAGCAAGGGATATGAAACACTACATAATGCTATAACTCCTTTAATATCATTTGTAACTACCGCAATTAAGCCACTAAGTAAAGTAGCTATACCTCTTTATCAATATTGTAATTAATTTTTAGACAAAACAATTAAAAAATAAAAGATCCGCCAGAAAAAGAATGTAAGACTAAGTTGCTGTGAGGGTATTAATTACCTTCAATAGACTTGAGCATAGGGGAGGCTATGGAATGAGATGAAGTGTTCATGCACAATCGGGGGCAACACTTTATAACCATCAGCCGTGCAGTTGCAACGTGCGGTTGACAGTTGCTTAAATATTTGTAATTAGTCCCACATTTTACGTGAAAGTGTTGCGCAAAATACGCAACCTACCGGTAAATACGTAGCGCAAATGCGGTGCCTTTAGCTTGCGCAGGGACCGTCTTTTTTTTCATGCGGGGGCGGTGGAAGCTTGGAAAATAAGCGTTACTTACTTGGTTGTTGCGGCGTTGGTTGACTCTTGAGTGTCTCAGCGGCTATTTTCTGACCTCAAGCACGTTATCTCACTAACTCACTCACTAACTCACTCACTCACTCACTCACTCACTCTTGTCTCGTAGACATAACAAATATAACCTAGCATTTCACTGTATCAGACTTATTATACTTGTTATTTTGAAATCCCTCTCACTGTATATTCGGTAATTCTCTCTCCATCTCGCTTTGCATCTACCTCACTATACTCCTTCTCCCTCGCAGTACTCCATCTATACTCCATCTACACTCCCTCCATCTCATTACATTCCTACTACACGCCAAAATCACCAGTTCCAATACTAAAGATTATATTAATTTCAATACAAAGAAATCAAAAAGAACTACTGTTGATTGCATTCTTGAGGAGTTTCTTTGGCACCTTCATTTTCATCGTCATCGTCATCACTTCCTTCTTCCTCACTATCATACTCTTCTTCATCTTCAAAATCCTCTGGGAATCCAAATCCAACTGCATCTCCTGTAAACCAATCGATTGCACGAGGAATTAAACGATCTTTAATTTCTTCTCCTAATTGATAGTCTAATTCTAAACGAGCTTCTAAATCTTCATCTTCTTCTTCATCCTCATTTTCTTCTTCTTCTCCTTCAACCTCTTCGTCATCATCTTTAGTGGTTGGAGGTTTTGGAGGATCAAAAAAGTTGAAAAATGATTCAGTTGGTGTAAGTTTCTCAATTGTACGAGTTTGTTTGGTGTTCTTATTTCTTTGTTTTCTTCTTTCAATAGTTATGGTAACATTATTTTCCTTCGATTTCCAATTGATTTCAACTCCATCGGCATGATCATAAACAAAATCTCCTGAATATCCTAATTCTGCTTGATAATGATAAGTTTTGGTCAAGATTTGATTGGAAAAATATGGATTTTCATTAAATTCAAAGATCAATTCAAATCCAGGAGTTTCAATATATTCCATTTTAATGTCTTTGACATATTGCAATACCTCGGAATCTCTATCAGTTATAGTTTCTGATACAGTTTGAAGATTTTCTAAAGCGGTTAGCCAAAATCCTGGGATACCCTTTTCTGGAGTTTCTTCTTCCTCTTCATCAATTTCTTCTATTTTTTGCTCATCATCTTCATGTTCTTCTTCATTTAAATGTTCTCCTTCTTCAATTTCTTCAGTGGTTGGTTCTTCGTCACCATTAACAATCTTCTTTCTTCTTTCATAAAGTGGCTCGTATTTTTTAAAGAACTGCTTCTCTAAATTTAATAATTCTTTTTGAAATTCTGCTTCCAACTTCATCTGCTTTTGTTGGATTGACTTCAATCCATACACTCTATTCTTCACCAGTTTTGGTAATGAATCAATGTATCCACTTTGCTGTCCAACAAGAGTTCCTAACTTTCCTTGAATCATTGATAAAAGTACAGGATTATTAGCTAATTGACTGGAAAGTCCTCCATTATCTTCCTCGCTAATGGTAGAAACTGCTGGAGGTTGCGATCTCAAATATGAATTAGAAACCGATGAAGGAGTGTTTTGAGGAGTAGGAGCTTTCGAAATATCTCCTGCCTTCTTTCTGATTGGTTCGGACATGATTGGTTCAATCCTTTACTTTGTTTTAACTTGGTTAGATGATACAAATCAAATAGAAAAACCGATTGTTTTCGGCGTGATACAAACTTTTCTTTCCTTCTTTCAATTCCATTTCGCACACGCGTTCCGATAGCAAAAAAATCCTGGAAAAGTACAAAAAGAAACGTTGAGTGGTTGTGCATAGTAATACTTGAACTGAGATCAATTAGAGCAATATCAGGTCAATGGACAAGGGAACCAGGTGGATAGAAGAAAGGATGTTTTCTCTATGTCATGATGATTTTGTTTTGAAAGAAAAACATCGATTGATTACTGTTGAGCATAGTGTTACACTAACATTATTGTAACGAATGCTTGAATCAATGGTAAGAAATTGGGATGAACTCCAGAGATCATTTGAACCCATTACTCAAAGATTTTGCGTAGTACAGGTATATCATGGAGAAGAGTTGAAGAGAGCAGAATTATGGACAGTCGGGTAGAAGAGATTCTTATTAGATTAGTTTGTTTTGTAGTGTGTGACCTATTGTTTGGATTAGTGTTAGTAGTTTCCGATTGTATTTGAAACTCATATAGGATTCGGGTTCCACAATTTATTAATTTGTGCTGCACATTTGCAGCTGTGAGGATAAATTACTGCACCGTTGAGCTGTCCAAGTGGACAATTTCAGATTTGGCTGCGAAATTACTCTTCCTTTGTCAGTTAATCATTATTTCATCTTTATTGAACTACACTTGATATACATTTAAGTTACTCCTTCATAGACAATTTTTTGACTACTTGTTCATTCACATCCATTCAGATTCCATTAAATTTATTTTTATTGAAACTTATAATTTCAATTCTAACATTCTCCCATGGACTCATCTTACTATACATTAACAATCTTACATTTAATCACATCTACATCCTGTCCCGGTATACCTTTAGTAAAATCAAAGATCAGAAACACTCCTTTCCTATCAACAACAAATATTCTTCCACCGTCACATGAAAACTTGATCGAAGCTGATTCCTGGTATCTTTCGGCATTTGATACTTCTCCTAGTTGCACAACTATTCGTTTCATTGAAGAAGTTGGATGAATTTGAAAATTGGGAGTTGAGACTAAGAATAAATGTCCATCTTCATCTAGAAATACCATTCCATCCCCTCTTGGCAGTAATGCAAATCTATGAATTGTTGATCCAACTTCAGGAATCTTTAAAATTATTTCTGATGACTTAATCAGAGTGGTATTATTATAATTTTCATCAAGTTCATTATCATTGTCATTTCTACTTAATATGCTCATACTAGCAGTTTCAATATTATTGGTATTGAGATTAACGTTATTGCTGTATTGTCCATTAGTACTTATGGAACCAAAATTCCGATTGCCGTCAATTGGGACTCCATCAACTCTAATCACAACCGGTGGTCTATTAAGTAACGAACTTGAAGCCATTACTACGGTATTGGAATGAAATGTTCCAAATTGTATGTCTGTGATTCCTTCATTTCCCATCATGTTATTGTTGTCATCAACAATTTTTGGATCAATATCGAACACATTCCCACTTCCATTTATTCCATAACCAGGTCCAGTATTTGCTTCTTTCAGATCAACTGATCTTTTCCTTGATTTGGTTAATTCGGACCATATAAGTCTTGGTTTTTTATAGTTATCACTGTTGTTGTTATTTCTTAATCTAATGATTAAATATCTTGATTCCCAGATCGTACAACAGATCAAATATTGTGAAGTTGAATTAAAATTAATGATTTTTATGGGATCTCTGTACGGGATCGTAATCGTGATTGGTTCAACTGACGTAAGATTATTACCTTCACGATTAAGTTTATGTAAAATTATGAATGGTTGTTCTTTACCAGATAATCTTTCTCTGGCAGTAATTCCACAGGCAACCACAGATTCATTAGGGGAAATTGCTAAGCATCTTATTGGAAAATTGGTAATATAAGTATAAAGTGGTTTTCCTAATTCTTCTCCACAACCTGAAACTGACAATATTCTCATTATACCTCTGGTACCAGATATAGTAAGATAGTTTGTTGATAATGAACAATACACTTGCTCCCATTGAGATAACCTTTTCCTTGTCTCTTCATTAGTGACATTATTATCATTGGTAGTGGTTGACTCTCCAAAATCGTTTCTAATAATTATTTCATCATTTGCAAAATCATTTCGAAGATTGTTGTAATCTGGACCATATTCACCAGACAGTTTACCACAGCATATCATTCTTGGCTTTAAAACCGAAGATCCATCAATTTCTGAATACTCATAAAGTTCCCATTTCTTATCAGATATAAGTACAAATCTTGTCACTTCCAATCCGGTATTTGCATCCAAATAAATGTGAATGCTACTACCAACGAATTTAGAAGACTTTTTAATCATTGAACCAGATTTAAAAGTATTTGAAAAAGAAGAAAAATTGATTTTCAGCTGCTGAGTTTGGAATGTGGTTAGTTTTCTATAGAATGGGAAACATTTAGAAAAATTATATTCTTGTTCTTCCCCGCCGTTAAGTCTCAGATGTAAAAGTTTAGGTATGGATTCAGGGATGTTGTTATTATGTATGCTACCAACAGATCCATACATATTAATAGATTCATTCAATGGAGAGATTGAAATTGATTGATGAGACGATGGAATTGATGCTCCTATTTGAGAAGATGCTGTTTTCAGAAATTGAATATTTATTGGTTGAACTGAAGAAGATGTAACAGGATTAATATTTGAATTTTGGTGACTTACTTGTCGGTTCAATGCAGATGTTAAATTTGATACCACAGGTTGTTTCTCAGATACCCCAAGAGGACGCAAACTACCATGTGAGTCTTTTGTCGTCTTTTCTGATTCTTCTTTTGCCAATTTGTAAAATAAATTTATCAAATTTATTGATTCAATCCCTTTAGTATTCTGTTCATTTAGAGTACTATCAGCTCCAGTAGCTATTGCAGTCCTTTTAGAAAACGATCTTCTTGATCCCAGATTTCCATTCTCTCGTATGTGATTACTGATTTCTGTTACTATCTCATATAATGTTCTTAGAGGACCAATTTCGGCTAATAATTTTACATCTTCTTTATGACAATTTGGACATCTAGTTGTTTCTCCAACTAAAGATCTAAAGTAACTTTCAGATACTAAACATCCGCATGTTAAAACAGATGTATCTGAAATGAGTTCCTGTGATGGATCTCCACGTAGACGAAGTAAATTCTCAAGTGAAGAGAGTCGGAGACGATCCATCGTATCTGTTTAAGTGATGTTAATTTATCAATACTTGATTCTTGCAGTTCTAGTCCTAAGAAAATATCACCAAGGTTTTGTATTTATCTTATCCATTTGGGAACCAACTCTTACGCACTGCGATCTCCAGAAAAAACATCCAGAGCCAATGTGTGGAGTGCAGAAAACTGAAAAAAAAAGGAAAATGCTCCACTATCAATAGTGTTATCGAGATTAGGGCTGATAAGGAATCCAATTATCTACAAAATACAACAAGAGAAAAAAAAAATACTAATACTCAACGTTGTCATATCCATATCTATATGTTCCATATTCTTTTTTTAAAAAAAAAAAATACATAGCTTTTGCATTTGACCAGATTCCCATTTTTTATGATTAGTTGAAAATGCACTTCTTACTTTTACTCACAGTTCATGCTTAAGCTTTTTGATTCTAACCACTTTCATTTGTCTTTCATTCATCCTTCTTCTCAGTTACATTGATACTATTGCCATTGTAAATCATTTCCTTTTCTTTATCTCTCTTATTGGAATCATCTTCCATGTCAGGTACTGTTCTTATCCGAGACAAAGTTTGACTATTAGCAAGTTTTGGGGTAGAACTTCTACTTGGTTGATTAGAATTCTGACTAGTACCAACATTTGAATCAGAAGGAATCAACCGCGGTGAATGAGGTATTGGCATTTTAATTGAAGAGGCTCGAAAATTAACCAGCGATGTTGAGCGCAGACTCATATTCGAATCCACATTGGGACTTCGACCATGATCAATAGACACGATATTTGGAGTATTGGAATGTGGTGGCAACGCTCTATTTACATAATCTTCAAGTGCCAAATGATCAAGTGGTAAACTTCCAGAGCTTCTACCTGAGCTATTAGTATTAGAATTTCGTCCACTCAGTTGATTTCCAATTGAATTGTTATTTTGCTCATCTTCTAATCTTGGACTCGATCTACCAGTTAATGCAGAACCATCATCGTCATGTGAATGTTCAATTCCATAATCAAAAAATGAAAATAATGCATTGCTTACTTTACCCACAGCAGATCCTATTGAAGTGAGTACCCCACCAGTGGTTTTACCATTTGGATAAGATTTACTAAATCCAAGATCTTCATATATTAACTTGATAATTAATGCAGATCTTGGGCATAAATCCAATTCTTCAAGAGTTTGGAACTCTTGATCGTCAGTATATGTAACGCGAGGTAACAGTGGACGATAAAATACATAATGTGTAGGCAGTGGAGACGAAGGACTTGCAAATGCTGGCAAGGAAGAATTGATATTAGGGACGATGCTATTGTCTGTCTCTTTATCTAACCAATCACGAACATCACTTAAGGTTTTTGAGGCAGGGAAGTCATGTTTAAGAGACCTACCATCAATTAATTTTATTGAAAGCTTGCAAATATCCGATTTCGATAAAGTAGGGGTATTAGTAGGAGTGACAGATTCTGATGGTTTTTCATCCTTATGTTCAAATTTCTTAAGACTTTCAATTTCCTTCTTTCTAGAGTTTCTCTCTCTTTCATCACTCTTAAGAAGCGCTCTTATCCTCTCAGCTTCAAGATTCTGCTCTTTAATCGCTGAGCGATATCGCTGGTGATAAGCACCAGCATTTGATACAGGCAGAACATGCTCGTTTATGGGATGCACACCATGTGGAATGGCATGTACTGGGGTAGAAAGAGAAGAAGGCAGTACTGTGGAATGTACACTAAGAGTCTCGTCATTCGGATGCAAAGGTTCAGTTGAACCTAACTCTTGGGCAGATGATCCACCAGCTGTTGCAGTATTAGTAGCCTGTTCATCAGATTGTAACAACCTGTCTGCTGCAACATAACTATTCAACCTATTCTCAAACTCTTTTGGATCAAATTCCGATGTAAAAGTATCCAATAGCCTACCTTTCTCAACGATGTAAATACTCGGAACTGCTAAATCGGAAAAAATTTGATTGAAATAACCAAATTCAACCGAATTTTCAACCAACTTAATACATACAAAGTTCCGACGAAGATTAGCTATAATACGGTCATGAACATCCTGATTTTCAGCATTTAGTAGCTTTAGTACAAATTGTTTGGACTCTACCGTCTCATTTGTAAGAAATGCCAAAAGGGGTTTCCCTTGAGTCAAAGAGATTTGAACTGCTTCACTCACAGATGACTTGAACAAGTCAGAAGAAATAGACATTTCAAACACAGACTTCCAGAACAAGAATAATCAACTAAGCACCAGCACGATAAATGTCACGCTTGTGGTTGAGTTTATTTGAGGAAAGCAATTACGGGTATTTATATTGACAGAGTGGTAACTATGCAGGAAAATCAGAATCTTTTAAGAAACTTTGACTAAGCAATAGTTTTTCACAACCGTTTGAGTTGTTTGATACGTTCAATTTACAACAATAAATCTAAAAGTTTCACCCATAGAAAGTGAACCAGAATAACACAGCTAATAAAGATAACCAGAAATTGTCAGAAATTTTTCTTTCTGATAAGAGTGGAAAGCAAACATGAGAAATTGAAAGGTGGAGAGTTTCTTTGACGTGGTGGAAAATTTCCGTATGTGCACAACAAGTCCACTGATTATTTTTTATCTGTCATGATCCTTCATCATCGATTAGGTGCATTGCGTGGGAATTTCTTCTTAAAGCAGCATGTGTTCACGATAGGTTTAAACTTGATGAAGATCGAAAACATGAATTGTTTCTGACGATAAAACCTTTTCACATGCCAAGATCTATATTGGATCCAAGTGGACCTCAAGGTTCTAGGTTAAAATTATACATATTCCTTCATTCCATTTTGAAATCTGTATTCAGTTGTTGGGCTCAAGTACAATCCATAATTTTCAGTGGCACGTGAGTCATGGACCTTCATTCTAATCGGAGAGACAAACAAAAAAAAGAACAGAAGAGGTGTAAAGCATATGCAGTCCCATTATCAAATGTTTACATTTAGAGCTTAGATGGTGTTTTCTTTGTATTCTTGTCTGATTGTCTGATATTGTTATAAGATTGATATTACTAAAACAATTCTACAGTAGCTAAGACACCCAACCTCACAGACATGACAGATATTAATGGTGGGAATATTAAAGTGGTGGTAAGGGTTCGTCCTCTTGTACCTAGAGAAGCTGAAGAAGAGCCCGTCTGTTTAGTGTCAATGCCATCATCCGATCTGAAAGTAACATTCCTTCAAGTACCAAAATCTTCTACATTCTATCAACAAAATAGCTTGAATGAAACCTTCCAAGATCAAAACCTTAAGCAATATAATTTTGATGAATCCGTATGGTCATTTAATTCTGAAGATCCCAATTACGTAGACAATTTTCAATTCTATACCATGTCGTCTCCTCTGCTTATTGATCATTTGTTTCTGGGTTTCAATGTTTGTTTTCTCGCTTATGGTCAGACAGGGTCAGGTAAAACCTACACGATGATGGGAAATGAAGAAGAACCTGGATTAATTCCCTTACTAGTCAGGGATATCCTTCGTAGGAAAGAGACTCTAATTACCGAAAGAGTCAATTGTCAAGTCAAGATTCTGTATATGGAAATCTATAATGAACAAGTAAATGATTTACTTGGAGGACTACCTAAAAGCAAGTCCAGTAATTCAAACGTTGAGAAATGTCGAGTAAGAGAACATCCAGTGACTGGACCATATGTTGATAATATAAGCGAATATTCAGTAAATAATTTTCAAACGTTCATGAAATATTTAGATCAAGGTAATCAGATCAGATCAACTGGTTCAACTTCAATGAATGAAAAAAGTTCAAGGTCTCATGCAATTCTCACAGTTTCTTTAGTTCAAACCAAGTTTAAGAAAACTTCAGAAGAATCTGGTAATTCAATTGGTGAAGCAGATGAAGAAGTTATCTCAAATATTAAGTTGGTAGATTTAGCTGGTTCAGAAAGATTAAATAAGACTAAAGTTTTCAAACAACAAGAAAGATTCAAAGAAGGTACCCTTATAAATAAATCATTAACAGTACTAGGAAGATGTATAAATATCTTATCAAGTAGCGAATACTTGCGAGCTCAAGCTTCAAACTCTGGAGCTTCAAAATCAGTGGTAGTTCCTTATCGAGATTCAATATTAACATATATACTTAAGGAAAATTTGTCAGGAAATTCCAAAACTTATATGTTGTTTTGCATATCACCAGTCGATTTTGAAGAATCTTATCAAACCCTCAACTATGCCAATCAGGTAAAGAAAGTTAAAACTTTAGCCAAAGCAAATAAAAAGAAAATCAATGGATCCATAAAATTTGATTGGTCCACTGCAATAGAAGGCAATCCTGATAACAATATCATTCTTAATTTGAAAAAAGAAGTAAATAAACTTTCAGAGGAATTAGAATCTATGAAATTGAATTCAAATAAGCAACAAGAAATTGAGACTATTCAACAATTAAAACTCAATGAAGAAAAATGGATAAAAATTACTTCTTACCTTGAAAACCGAGCCAATACGATCCAATTTGAAAATACGTTTTTGCAACATAAATTAAAACAAAAGGATGCAGAAAATGATGAATTAAACAGTCAATTATCCTATATGAACCGAGAGATAATAGAGATCATTGAAAAAATGGAAAATGATTTTAAGCACATGAAAATACAATTACTACAGGAACTTGCTATGAACGTATACGATCGTTGTGATGCGAATATTAACTCAATACAGTCAGATTTAAACCATTTTGACCCAAAACATATATTTTAACCCTTTTATTTCATATCAATATCAAAGTAATTCGTTTTAGATTTTTGTAGTTTGATATAATTTTCTCATGTTGAGCTATAGACTGTGGTGCGCGATTCAATGAAAGCTTTTTGGTGAGAAATCGAAACCAATTTTCTTGCAAAAGTTGTGAAACTTGGAAAATGAGTTTTTTTCTTTTCTTCTTGATTGTTCATTTAACATAAACTACTTGAAACTTCCATTAATACAACCAGCTATTTCAATTTATCTATCGCCTTAGCTGTTTGAATTACAATGAGTGAGTTTCTTAATTATAAAGTGACGTTATCCTTACGTGATGGTGAACAACCATCAGGTATAATTACTCATGTAGATAAACAACATATTGTTCTTTCAGATGTTGGCAAACATAAGCAATCTATTAGCGTTGATAGCAATCAAATTTCAGATTTAAAGGTTGTTCTGCTTCCTCAAGATTTTCTTAAGAGTCTTAAGAGCAATAAGAAATCTATCAAGCGGGAGAATAATTCTACTCCTGTCCCATCGAAAAATCATAATGGTTTAATAGATGATGATGCCATTCTTAAACAATCATCTTCCAATTTAATAAAAACTTCATATAATTCTAACAGTGCCACTGATGGATCATTGACTCCAAAATTAAAATTAGCAAAGTTAAAGAACCAACAAGCATCAACTGATCCCAGCTCTGATTGGACTAATGAAAGTGATGTTCAACAAATCAAATCTTCAAATGACTTTGATTTTGCAGCAAATTTAGCAATGTTCGATAAAAAATCAGTATTTGCAGATTTCCAAAGAAAAGATACTACGTCTCCTAGAGAAAGATTAGTTGGTCATAATAAATTAGCAGATTTGGAAAATGCAAAATATGGAAATGGTGAAATGGTGCTAGATCATCAAGATCGAGTTGATAATTGGGATTTAATTGGAGAGTCATCGAAAAAGAAACAAACAAATCTGAAGAATTCAAACAATACTACAGATCATGGTAGGGGAGGTACTCCAGTTAATGATGAAATAGCCATTAAGCGTAATTTCAAATTAATTAATTCTGAAAGTAATGAAATTGTCCCATTATGTTCACCAATTCAATTATTGGACATTGAAAGACTTGCAATTGAATCATACGGAATAAGTACTTCAATTATGTCCGAAGTTTGTGCAGTAAATTTATCACAAATCATCTTACAAAATATCTTAGGAGGTTCTAATCGTTTAAGTAATAAGAAGAATCATAATTTACCTCCTCTTGTTTTATTACTTGTTGGAAGTGGAAGATGTGGAGCACGAGCTTTCGCCACTGGTCGTCATTTAGCCAATCATGGATTGAGAGTATTAGCATTTGTGATTAATGGAGAAGAACCTGATGAAGATTTTTCGAAACAGTGGGAGTTATTTGAGAGTTCAATGGGTAAAGTAATGACGTCAAATTTCAATAATTTATTGAATATTATCAATAATGAATTGGACACACCAGTAGAACTTATTATTGATGGTATACAAGGCTACGACGATCATTTAGAAGACATATTCTTTGAAGCAAAAGATATTAATACTTTAACTGATATACTTAATTGGTGTAATGAACCACTACAACAAGTTAAGGTTATGTCACTTGATATTCCTTCAGGAATTGATGGTGGTTCTGGTACAATTCTGGATCTTGGAATTAAAATTAATTGCAAGTGGTGCATATCTATGGGATTACCAATTACTGGACTTATACATGCATATAAGAATAACAACTTCCCCAGTGGGATCGAAGGTGAAGTATTGCATTATTTGGTTGATATAGGTATTCCTAATAAGGTATTTAGTAGTAAAGGAAACTTGCGAAAATTCGACAAATTTTGGTTTACTGCTGGTTCAGGTATAAGATTAAAACTTTTAATAGATTGAAAACTTCATTGTATATATATACATATACATCATTTTATAGGAGAACTCCTTCGTAACTCTATTGTATTGACAACTATCTACCTTCAACATTGAAGTTTACCATTAACCTTTTTTTGCGTGTAATTGTCAGTACGATCTCGCCAACTTTTGATCTTAGATTTCATCGCGAGAGAAAGAAAAACATTGAAGTTAACTAGCAGTATCGATATTAAAGTTATTCACTGGTACATCAATTAAGAGTGATCCTGCAACCGAGTTGGTTATTTGGTTATTTCAGAAGTTAGTAGATCCTTCAAATCAATGTTTGGCTCAAGCTCTACTAATTCCAATGGGTGGGGATCTTCGTCAGGATTTGTGAAGGCTTCTTCTCTTGGAGCTTCACCGATACCTGAGAACACATCAAATACAAACACAAGCAACTTATTTGGATCATCCTCTAATAACAATAATGCATCGTCCACAAACTCAAGTTCTTTATTTGGATCTTCTAGCAATAATAACACTGCTACAGGTGCTAACGCCTCGCTGAACACTGGTGGTCTCTTTGGTAATAAGACAAGTAATCCAATAAATTTCTCTGGACTCACAACTTCAAATTTATTTGGCAATAGCAATAGCAATAATAATAATAGCAAACCTATAAACTTAAATGTCAACCAGCCGTCAAATTCTGGCGGATTTTTAAGCGGGAATTCGGCCAATGGGGGTGGATTGTTTGGAAATTCAAGTGCTAATAGCACCACTACAGGTCTCTTTGGTAGTTCAAGCAATGCCAATAAGATCCCTAGTGCAGGACTTCAAAGTTCAAGTCTCTTTCAAGGAAACGGGCAATCTTCCAATACCAATAACTTAACTAACCTAGGAGGTGGTTTATTTGGTAACAGCAATAGCAAACCATCCACCTTGTTTGGTGGAAATTCAAATGGAACCAACAATACAATGTTTGCTAATAACTCTCAATCTCCTGTGACAAATACCAACCCTTACAATTATGATGTTTCATTTACAAGATTGCAACTGAATATCAACCAGATGCCAAAATCAATAACTGAAGATCTTTTCTTGAATAGTAGTAAAGGTGAAAATCTGAAAAAGAGAACGTTCTATGAATCGTCTAAAGAAAAACCTGCTTCCTTCAAGTCTAGTTTATTGTCGAGGTTAGGCCAAACCATAAAGTATATTGGATCTTCAATCACTTCTGTTTCTGATGGTCAGAGTAAAGAAGTCGGTCTCAAAGGTATCTTTGTAAATTCAAATTATAACAGCCCAAAGAATAGAGCAACAAAATTCAAGTCAGCATCATTAAATTCATTTCAATCACGAGATCTGTATGAAGACAACAGAAGCAATCTTAGTGATGTGAAGAAATTAGTAATCAAATCCAAGCCTCTCAAATTCCATTTGATTGATACCGAGAAAGTTTTCAGCAGTAAAAGAAGAAGGGTTTTAGAAGGTAATTCGGAAAACAAGCAATCTTATAATCAATCAAGTGATGAAGAAGATGACGATGAAGAATTGAAATTCCAGGCCAAGAATCACCTTTCCGCTCCTAGATTCTCGTACAATGGAGGCATAAAGTCTAGCCAGTCCAAACCAACTATTGTGAAAGGGTCAAGTTCTATTGATGACAAGGTAAATGCTGTAGATCCAGAACGAAATAATGGATATTGGTGTTTTCCTTCGATTAAGGAGTTGAATCTGTATTCAAAGATGCAATTAGCAGAAGTTGATAACTTTATTGTTGGAAGGGTTGGCTACGGACAGGTATCGTTTAATTATCCAGTTGATTTAAGTGGAATTTCAATTACAAGTGAGAAAAATGGAACAACGATTTCGGAACTTCTATTTGATAATATTGTAATTTTTCAAAAGAAGACAATTTTGCTATACAAAGACGATAAAGAAAAACCTCTGATCGGGTTTGGCTTAAACGTACCAGCTACGATCACATTAGAAAACATCTTCCCAAAGAAAGAAGTAAGTTCAGCAGAATTTATAAAGAGCTTACGTCTTCAGACAGGGATGGATTTCATCACCTATGATCCTATAACTGGTACTTGGGTTTTCAGAGTAATGCATTTTAGTATATGGGGATTAATTGAAGAAGATGATGATCAAATGGACCCTGATAACATTGCTATAAAAAGGAAACAAGACTCAAATGAAGAAGAGGCTAGATTAGAATCATCAAAAATTTATGAAACAAAGGAGTTTAAAGATGAAATAAAAAAGCAAAGGATCATGAGTCTTACGAATGAGTTTCCAGGAGGTTGGCAAAGCACATACAGTTCTAAATCGCAGCCCAATGCTTTATCAATTAAAAAAGATTTAGTAACCAACGAAGTAAATAATCAGCTTAAGTTGTTTAAAGAAGAACAAAAGAATTCGCTTATTGAATTTGCAGGAGATATTACCATCGACTCTAATCAGTCAGTCAGATCCGATTCTTCTGAAAGTCTTGTATTTGGAATTCCCGATGAAGATACCTACATCTCTAAGCAAAAAACGGAGAAGAAGTTCAAATACATGAATCAGTTTGTAAGTGTCTTACCTAAGAATGCCAATATGAATGATATTGTTAATGAAAAGGCATATGAACCTGACATCACAAACGAAGATATATTTAATAATATTCAAGTGAGGCCAAATCTTGCAGTTTCAGACGACTGGTTAGTGCAATTGGAATTGGCTAATGATCTTAATTCATCTTTGAACCCACTTAATTGGCTGCAAGATGGTCGTCATAATGGTATTTCTGTTGACATCATGGACGACATATTATTTTCAGATTTCAATGCCGAGGCATCATCAAAGCCTAGTAAGCCATTTGTATCGGAAGTGAAAGAATTTAAGTCACTTGATACGGACCACAAGAGTGACGAAGTCTACCAGAAAGATACTTCCAGTGAAATTGGGCAACTCATATCCAACACTGAAATATCTATCCATGAAAATAAATTTCCGAAACTTCCTTCAAAGCTTAATTTGTCATTCAAGAATCTTGTGGTTTATGGAGGTTGTACCTCTGTCGATGAAACCAGATTACTTGAATTTTGTTCCGTTTTGTTTGATGATCAAGACTCGTTGTATGAAGGTATCATAAAAGATGATGTTCCTTCAAACTCCACTTTAGCATCTCATATTAAAGATCTTGGACAAAGGAAAATGCTTTCTAAATATCTAAAAGAATATAATCGTACTTTTGTCGATAAGTTCATTATATCAAAAGAAGATCCATTGAATATAATTTTCCTTGAAGTATGCAACAATGACATCAAGAAAGCAATTGAAGCATCGATTTCTACAAAAAATTATCACCTCGCAGTCATTTTAACCCTTTTGGATTCAAACGATAAAAGTGTTAGGAAAATAGCTGAAGCTCAAATTGAAACTTGGAAAGAATCCAATTCTTTAAACTTGATCCCTTCAACAATTTTAAAGATTTATTACATACTTGCAGGGGACTTTAATAAGCTACCAAAAGATTTACCATGGAATATTGCATTTGGTTTAAGATTTTATTATGGGGATTTTAATGAAAAATTGCCTGATTTAATCCAAGAATTTAAGGTCAAATTCAATCCTACAGATTCAGTATTTGCAATATTAGATCTTTACCAAAAGCTACAAACAATTGGATCCAATGGAGCAATTCGTGCCTTACAAACAGCACCTCTCAATTGTAAACTCAAGTGGTACCTAAGTTTGAGAATAGCTAATGATGGTGACGTTGATCCTACGATTGCCGATTCATTGACTTCAGAATTTGGAAAACATTTAACAAATATTGGATTATGGAAGGAAGCATTGTTTGTATATTCAAACTTCAATGATATTAATTCCAGCAAAGAAGCGATAACTAAATTAGTTTTCAATAATATACACCGGATTAAAAATGGTTCAGAAGATTGGGAAGAATATTTGACTGTTACTCTTCGGATTCCGAAAAGTTTGATATATGAAGCAGTGGCAAAACAAGAAGAGCTAAAGGAGAATTATTGGGCTCAAGGAGATGCCTTATTAACTGCACAATTGTGGGAGAACGTTCACGAGTGTATTGTCAATCGTTTAGGTCCAATTACTGTCATTTCTAACAATCTCATATTAAGGACTAAATTACTTGAAGTGGTTTCAAGGATACCCAATGAGGGGCTCATACTTCCTAATTGGTCACAAGGAGCTGGTATATACGTTCAATTTGTCCAGCTTTTAAATTTATTCGAATCGAATTCCAACAACGTTGTGGAGTCTGAAGAATATTCTTCCATCCTAAATTTACTTTTAAAAAACTTACCATTGGTAAAACAACCCACTGAGTTTCAAAGTCGTGTAGCTTTAAAACTTATATCAAGAAGAGTTGGAGATTGGGTTTTGATAGCTAATGGACCTAATGAAAATATTTTGTCCTTTCCCTTAGGAGAGAATGAACGTCTGTACTTTAAAGTACGTCTTGGTCCATTGTATACATAGATTGAATTTGTATACTGCATATAATAGATTTTTAATCACTAATAGTTCATGTAATGGGTCACTTGATCTTTATCGCAAGATTGGTTCCATGTTTCTTTTCCCTTCTACATAACTAAAGAAACTACTATTACCAACGTTTCTTCATTAGACCTTGTAGAGTCCTATTATTCGATTGAGCTTATTTGTATAGGAGCAGTCCCCCTTTCCTCACTAAACAATCAAAGTTGCATTATCCATTCCGTTTTTCTCTTTAAAGGACGACTTCGGATTACTAATTCAAAGTTTCAATAATATGTCACCATCGAAGGTGAACGACGGATTAAAGGCCCAGTTACTGGCCCCTGAGCCTGAACATTGTCCAGGACCAGAATCGGAGCAAGCAGGGAAAGGAGATGCTTGTGATGGATGTCCCAATCAATCTATCTGCTCTACTCAACTTCCTAAGGGTCCAGACCCAGATATGCCACTTATAAATCATAGATTAAGTCAAATAGATCATAAAATACTTGTGCTATCAGGTAAAGGAGGAGTAGGAAAATCCACTTTTACTTCTATGTTATCGTGGGCTCTTGCAGCGGATGAAGAAGTAGAAGTTGGAGCTATGGATTTAGATATCTGTGGTCCATCTCTCCCAAGAATGCTTGGAGCTGAAGGTGAATCGATACATCAGTCAAATTCAGGTTGGTCTCCGGTATATGTTGCCGATAATTTAGGACTTATGAGCATATCATTTATGTTACCTGATCCAGATTCAGCAGTTATTTGGAGAGGTGCAAAAAAAAATGGGCTCATCAAGCAGTTTTTGAAAGATGTAAATTGGGGCGAACATTTGGATTACTTAGTTGTTGACACCCCACCGGGAACTTCAGATGAACATCTTTCTGTTACAACTTATATGAAAGAATCAGGTATAGATGGAGCCTTGATAGTCACCACCCCACAAGAAGTTGCTTTACTTGATGTAAGAAAAGAGATTGATTTTTGTCGTAAAGCAAAGATAAAGATACTAGGATTAGTGGAGAATATGTCAGGATTTGTATGTCCAAATTGTAAAGGTGAATCACAAATTTTCAGACCAACCACAGGTGGAGGAAGGCAATTATGTGAAGATTTAGGAATACCATTTTTAGGATCTGTTCCATTAGATCCAAGAATAGGAAGAGCTTGTGATTCTGGAGAAAGCTTTTTCGATAATTATTCAGATTCTCCTGCTGCTACAGCAATTCTTGATGTAGTGGATGCCTTAAAAGATCAAGTAGAACTCAGTTTGGATAAGCTAACTATTTGAGGTTTGAACTATGGTTAACTGATAGTGATATATGAAATGACTATTAGAAGTATGTTGCGCGCACATTATAGATAGGACAAAAAAAAAAGAGTTCAGCTTCTAATCAATTTTGTAGAGGAAAGTGATAGATAGTAGGTGAGGGATTCTGTGTCTTTAACTATTCTTTTGAAACTTTCAGTGTTATGACTGTTGAAGACAAAATCAAGGCAAATAGATATTTCACAGCCACTCGTCTAAACTCTTTGTATTCCAACTTTGGAAACTTAAAACATCTTAATCCTGAAGGTTATGAAGCAAACATCTCTGCTTGGTCTGATCTATTACACTCCCTTTTGATTCAAGGAGTTTTCCCAGCTTCATTAGCAATACAAACAAAGGTTCCAAATTTGGAATTGTTCTTATCGGTATCTATATATGGAAAGCCAAAATCTTTAAGTATTGTTCTATCGGAATTAGTTAATCGAAATGAGTTGATCCCATTTTCTGATTATTGTAGAAAGACAACGTCGTTCTATGATGAGATTAATAAGAATTATTCAGTGTTGGATTATGTTAATCCTACTAAGATTTTATCATGGGGTTTAGAAAGTGTTGGAATCAAGCAAATATTTAAGTCAGCTTACAGTAATGGAGAGTTAATACCTGAACTGTATATCTATTGGGACCACCTATGTGAGCGAGGGACTGAACTGGAACACATATTATATGATTCGATTGTAAGTTATAGTGACAGGGTGTTAGATATAGAAGAATTTAAACAAATTATACGGAATCATACAAAACTACGCCTTATTGATATAGATTTTGATATTTTGTTGATCTATTTATCTAGAGATAGGTCTTCAATCCAAGTGATAGAAGATGATGGCGGCAAGATTATAAAACTTCAAGACTCAATAGGGAGTCATAAAAAATTAATAATATCTTTGGAAGATATTGGAATAGTTCAATTGAAGCGCAATATAAGAAATATAGAACTCAGAAATATTCAGTTGGAAGAAAAAATTGATGAAATTACCAATAGGATTAAGAAATTGATCCCCATTAAACAAGAAAACAAAGAAAGAATTAAAAATATGTTGAAAGTTAAGAAATTATTCTCTGATTCGTTATTAAAATCTTGTTTATCATTAGATCAATTATCACATATACTATTAAGTATCAATGATGTATCTTCGAATGTTAACTTAGCGGAAACTTTGAGTCAATCGACAAAGATTTTACAGTCCTTGAATAGCAAAGTAGACCAAGACAAACTATACAACTTGGTAGAAGAATTAAATGAAAACATAGAAATAAGTGACGAGATCTCAAATATTCTTGGTGATGCAGGAAACATTTCAAGTGTAGATTCTGAAATAGAAGCAGAATTTCAAACGTTATATAAAGAAGATATCAATAATAAGAAAGTTGAACATAAACCAGAGTCAGAAAGTCAGGATGAAATTCTCAAGAAGCTCCAAAATTTGCATCTTAATTCTGATGAAATTCACTCTTCTGTCAAAGAGAACAAGGATGGACCACAACCAATACCAGAAACATGACATAACATGATGTCTTGGTTCTCAATTCCAACAATTTCACAATATGAATAATAATATATAGCAATATTTTATTAATATTTATGATATATAAATTTATTGTTGACTATAGGCAAAATACCACCAACATTAGCCAAAATATATCTATTATTACCAGCAACAGAGTAATCTCTTAGGTTTAAAATTCTTGTCGAAACAAGAGAAATAAAGATAAAAATATCAAAAGGAAGAAAGAGTTCATCGATTCAATAACTTAGATTTAACCTAAGATTTGTAAAATTTGTTGAGTTAAATTAAATAATTCAACTTTTGGATCATCAAATTGATCACCTTCTTCAATATTATTAGATTGAGTGTTTTGTTGCGATTGTTGTTGTGAAATATTTAAGTTTTTAATTCCAGATAATATCGACTCATTATCTTTAATCAATGAATTAATTTCAACATTATTTGACTCTAGTAATTGTAAAATTGTCCATAACGCAATATGCTCAAAAGTTGCACTACCACTCTGTAAGAATCTTAATAAAAATCCATGAATACCATCATCTGGTTGAGACCAATTATTTAAGATATATTGTTTATGTTCATTTGAAACTCTGGAACACAAGTTTGCTAATGCAGCAGCAGAATTACCACATACTTCCCCATTTTCACTAAAAGTTAAAGGAATTAACACATCTATTATATGACTTTCATAAAGTTTTGGTTTCAAATCATCTGCTAACGCTAAAATGGCAAAGCACGCCAGAATTTCCAGTTGAACTGAAAGTGGAACTCTCAATACTAATTCTTTACATTTATCAACAGCACCTGCTGCTAGTAAAGCTAACCTATTTCTTTCACTAGAAGCTGCTAAGTTACGCAAAGTTGATACGGCATGACATTGAATTTCCTCCAGTTCAGTATAATCCAATAAACCAACTAAAGGTTTTAAGAATCCTGCTTCAATAATTAATGCTTCATTTTGAGGATGTATAGAAATATTTCTAATACAAGCCACTGCGGCTAAAACCAATGGTTGATGGTTACATGTTAACAATTGAACTAAATGAGGCAATCCTCCAGCTCTAACTATTTCAACTTGATAACCAGAATCGGAAGCTAAATTCCTTAAAGCAAGGGTGGCTTGACATTGTACTCTAGGAGATGGAGAATCCATTAAATTTACCAATTGACTTACTAATCTTGGTTCAGTAGTGGAAAGTTTTTTACGATTAATCTCGTCTACTGCAATATTCGATAAGGCTGTTGTACAATAATATTGAACATCAGCGTCTTCATTAGCCAATAATGAAACCAATACTGGAACGGCACCAGCATTAACTAACTCTTGTCGATTTTCACCTGAATGAGTCATATTCAATAAAGCTCCAGTTGCATTTCTTTGAACTCTAATATCTTTTGATTTTGCTAATTTAGTTAAAGGAATTAATGCTCCACTTTTTGCAATTTTAGATTTGTTATCATCTTGAGTAGCCAAGTTTGTTATACATCCAACAGCATTACATTGAACTTCAATGTTTGTTGACATCATTTGACGAATTAAAGGTTCTAAGCCTCCCATTTCAACAATTAAAATTTTATTTTCATTATTGACCGCTAAATTTCCAAGAGCTCCACAAGCTGCTCTTTGAACTTCAGAATCTGCACTTTGAAGTAAAATTAAAATTGGTTCTAAAACATCTCTATTAACTTCACGAACATCTTTTTCAGTAATTTCAGCGAATGCTAAAGCTGCACTACGTTGTAAATCAATATTTTCTGAGTAAACCAAAGTACTTAAAGCTCTCAATGGTCCATTACTGAAAAAGTCAACATCTGAGCGATTTTCCAAATATTGCAATAATGCAGATATAGCTTCCCTTTCATTTTCAGCCAATAATAAAGGAGGGTACTTCCCATCACTATTGCGAGAGGATAAGCAGCTGCAACAAAATCCCATGACTGAAAAATTAGATTATTGAATTGAATTGAAGGTAAATTGCAAGTAACCTTTGGTATTGAGTTGGTCGCAATTGAATTTTGTAAAATATGAAGAAATATTGTCCTACTCTGATAAGACAATAGGAACTATGTCAGTTTATTTTCCTTTTCTCTATATGAGGACTACCTTGCAGTAGTTTACAGTCCCAGATTGAAATGTTCTTTAATTTGATTCACCAAAAAAGAAAGAATTAATTTTGATAGAGAAATAACTTGAATTAGTTATTAGTTTAGTTGACGCGGCAAGACCTTCTTGACGAGCGAGTCCGGTTTGCAAATGATACAAACGGTTAAGGTAAGCTGCTGCTAAAGTTGTAGTTGATGCTTATAAAACTGGAAGTGATTGAATCAGCAATGATCACAACTACGATGAATGGATAAGTAAACTTTTAGTTTATTGAATAGATTGAGGGGTCTCAGTGAAGTATGTATTATCGGGTTCCGAAAGCAAAAGTCAACTTTGGTGGGATTTTCGAGTAAATTTACCTGCAGGATGTCACCAATTTGGACTTGAAATGAAATAAATAAACCAAAGATTGACTGAAGATGGAACTCAGAGATAGGCTATACTCATAACCTTTCTTCTGTTCAGGAGAAGAGAAGATTAGTTTGGTAGTGATATTGAATAATATTTATAATTGCATGTGTTCAAGGAATATGATAGACTACGAAAAAAAAATAAAAAATGATACGCTAGATTGCTATAACAGCAATGCAAAACGTTTTTGGCAATTATAGCCATTGGGTTGCGTCGACTTCTAATGCTCTGGATTTCCCTCTACTTCATTGTACAACCATGAATTGATAGGGTGCAAAAAAAAAAAAAAAAGGAGAGCATTTTCGCTGAGTTTACTTCAAAACAAGATATTCAAAGTACTGAGTAGTATTTAATTCTGGTATATTCTCCATTGAGTTGAGGTTTTGACTTAGAGAGCTAGATGAATTCTAGGTGACGCTTGTGGGACAATTTATCACTTTGTCCTATTCTTACTCAGTTCAGACGGAATTAGTCATTTCTCAAACAAAGTTAAGGGCGTGTGGTCTAGTGGTATGATTCTCGCTTTGGGTATAATTCGAAAGGATTTTAAATCAAACATGCGAGAGGCCCTGGGTTCAATTCCCAGCTCGCCCCTTTAATATTTTTTTTGAGATTTCTCTTGTAGTTTGTGCTGGGAAAGATTCAAAGAGGATGATCTATGGTACCATCTTTCAACGAGCCTCGTCAGACTACTATTGCTTTTTCTTTCCTTTTCCTTTTCCTTTTCCTTATCCTTTTTTATTCTCCCTCTCTTCCTTCTCTCAAACTACCAATTGATGCAAAATTCTACAGAATCCTTCACTTGCCCAATTCCTTCGGAGATTCTCGCTTTTTTCAGGCACTCGGCACTTGATGCTTCCACAATCTCCGGCTGCTTTGTGTAATATATTTCTGGCAATGCTCAGGTCACACTCTTAACCGAACTTACAACTGAAGAATTGAAAAACGTCACGTAAAAGATTTATAAGGACATTTAAAAGAAAACTTTTCTAATTGATACATAATATATAGTAATTGCGGAAATAGTATAATTTTACTGACGTAGTGAACTCATTCATATAAAGAAAATCTCGAGCTTTGGAAAAATTGGTTGAACTATAAATCATTTGACCCTTTCCTCAACGACCTTGAAGTGTCCAAAATTTGAAATCTTTAGTAATCAAGAACAATATAATTCATGATGGGAATCAATAATCCAATTCCAAGAAGTTTGAAGAGCGAATCAAAGTATGTAACGTAATGACTGTACTGTGGAGCTTAAAATTGTACCAAATAATGTTCAATTCGGATCCAAATTGTTCCTTTGTATCCTTCGTTTATCTAGAAACTCTATACTAACTTGTTTATTAGGAAAGCTGCCAAGGTTCTTGCTTCATTTATAAAACCTAATCAGGCACTCGGTCCTGACCAAATTATACCACCATCAGTACTTAAAAATGCCAAAGGGCTTGCTATTATCACCGTTTTAAAGGCTGGGTTTTTATTTTCTGGTAGAGCTGGTTCTGGTGTAATTGTTGCTAGATTACCCGATGGTGGATGGTCACCTCCTTCAGCAATTGTTACTGCTGGTGCAGGTGTTGGAGGACAAATTGGTGCAGAATTGACTGATTTCGTCTTCATTTTGAACACCAAAGCAGCCGTTGACTCTTTTGCTCAAATGGGTTCAGTTACTTTAGGAACTAATGTATCTATTGCAGCTGGTCCACTTGGTAGAAATGCAGAAGCTGCTGCCACTGCTTCATTATCTAGTGCTTCAGCAGTATTTGCATACTCAAAGACCAAGGGGTTATTTGCAGGAGTCTCATTAGAAGGATCAGCAATTGTAGAAAGAAGAGAAGCAAACAGAAAGTTTTATGGTTCAAACTGTAAAGCTCGTCAAATTTTGTCAGGTTCAATTGAAGCTCCACCTGCTTGTGAACCATTGATGAGAGTTTTACTGGCAAGAGCTTTTAATAATAGGTATTCTGGAGATTATGAAGATTATGGTGATGATTACTATGATGATGTTCCTGGTGATATCTCAGATTCAACATCGGGCACGTCACCAAGAAGAAGAAGAGCTGATTCAGCTTCACATAGAAGATATTCCAATGATTATTCTGATGAAGATTATTCTGATGATGATCAAGAGGATGAAACAAATTCAACAAGACGAACTTCCCATTATTCCAATACTCCATCCAAAAAATCTACCTGGGAAGATGATGTATACGATAGAAATAATAACTCAAGAGATGTGGATGCGATATCAAATAGATTTTCAAATACTCGGATATCTAATAATGGTGGACCTACTAGACCTCCATCTTCTAGTAAACCAAATTTTGGAAGTCACCCAAAGACTAATGCTAATCAAGCAATTGCTTTATATTCATTCAAAGGGGAACAAAGTGGAGATCTCCCATTTAGAAAAGGTGATGTAATTGATATTATTAAGAAATCAGAAACAGCGGATGATTGGTGGACTGGAAGATGCAATGGAGCTACAGGAATCTTCCCAGCAAATTATGTGGAACTAATTTAAGTAGAAAGAAGACTTCATTTATATTTCTCAAGAACAGATACTATTAATATTATTATTGATTTTTTTTTTTCTTTGCTTTTTAAAAAAAAATCTTTTAATTAAAACACTGAAGTATAGACATAGTAATCAAACCGAATCTTATATAATTTATATAGGTGTATGGAAAAATTTTAAGAGTTTGACTTACTTTAATTTGAATGTTTCGTTGACAAAATGTTTCACCACTGTCTTACCCTCTGCTAAACTTGGATCATCAACTTTATATATGGCAGCAGCATGGGTTGATTTAGTATTTCGAATCAATACGGGGAATTTATTCCATGTAAGGGTATTCAAGCTTTTGATGATGTAATTTTGATCGTTCGACAAATCAAGTTCAAATGCTGAGTACGATTTACTAATACCTTCATCATTGGTTTCATTCAGTTCTTTGATGGCGCTACCATTGTTACTTTCCGGATCTGAATGTAATGTAGAGTTATCATCTGTAAATTTTGATTTATCTTCTTTCGAAGAGATATTATAACTATGGTCTTCATAGCTCTCTCCATTCATAACATCGAAAGCAGACTCAATGAGAACATCAGTTTGGTCACCGAGACGATTTGAGAATGGTTGTAATTGATCAATTTCCTCATTCTCTTCAATATCGTTAACATTTGCACCATGTTCTGAAGGGTCAGTATCCGAAAGTATATCTTCATTATCAAATGATGATAGTCTATCATTTCCTGAAGGAGAATATAAATAAAACAAATCATTTGAGGTGTCTCTGAAGAATTCTTTCACTCTATGATTCAATTTCACTCTTTCAACTACCGATTTAACCACAAAATAGCCAGCCCATAATGGAGTATATAATACCAAATTTCCAATGAACTTTATCCAATTCAATTTCCTCTGAAAGAAATTCTTCGTCCATGCAACATAAACTTCATCCGTTTCATTTGTAGAATCACGTTTAGTGATTGTTATGGGCCTGTTGTAATCGATAACCGTAGGTTCATAACCTGGAATGTATTCAAGTGAGAATATAGAGCTATCACTATTCAGAGTTGATTTAAAAGGATCATTATTTGAAATTGCCGATGTAAACCAACATGTTCTTTTATCATTTATAATGTTTGCATAAACACTTCTGTATTTAAAACTGGACAACCCTTTGAAGAAGAAAGAATTCGGTTCTGAGATCCATACCAATAATGGTAATTGCTTGTCATTACCCTTTTGTGAATATCCCTTATCGCATAAAAACATTTGAGATCCAGAATGGGCTAAGAAATAAGGAACAACAGAATTAAATAATTTCACCGTTAGACTGTTACCTGGAGTTAAAACTCCAACATGAGGAGAACAAAATGTTATAAAATTAACTGGTTCAATCGAATTAAAATAATCTTTAAAATATAATATACCAATAGCATACCTTGATATTAATCCTCCTAATGAATAGCCTACAATTGAAATTCTTTTAACTGAATCTTTATCATTATTAAGTATTTTAGTTTCAGATAATATTTCATCTGCTACCCTTTTACCGTTAACATCGATACCATCATAAGTTAAGAATCCAGAATGAGATCCAGTTTTGTATACAATAATTTGATCGATTTCAGAATTAATTTGCAGTTCAATTTGACTTTGAATGTATTCCAAATGAGATGTATTACCCCATAAACTAAATAGTAGAACGTTAGTAACAAAGTGAAAATTTTAATAGAAAGTTTCTATAAATTGAAATTTTACATACCCATGAACTAACACAACTAAGTGATAAGATACCATACTGATAATATATAGGGGGAGGGGCTCTTTAAAAAAAGGTATTACAACTGGTACAATGGTACAAGAAATTGATCAAGGTTTATAGAATTGAGTTAACAAAGTGGATTACGAAACAATTTTTTTTTTGAAATGAAAGAGAAAATAAAAATAATTATGAAAAAATCAGAATGCTTTTATGAAGTTAAGCTCTAAGCACATGTAAAGATTTATCAGAATTGGGATTATTTGTTTGTTTAAATAGAGGATCAACCACAGCCGATTACCAAAATTCCGATTCGCAACTACTCCTATCAAAAGATGAATTTTGGACCCTTATCTCATGCATTCCTAAATTTAGCGAGTAACCATTGTGCTACTGAGAAACATGCGACCTTCACCCAAACTGAACCCAATTTTGGTGCCAACAGATATAACTCTGGATGCGCCAAACTCTCTTTCGTTTTTTATCTTTTTTTTGGTCAAAACGGTGGGACCGATTGGTTTCCAATGTGAATCATTCACCCAAAGAACAAGTAGATCAGGTGATGAATTTCAGAATAACAACCTTGTATATTATTTAAACAGTATCTCTATACGATCTACAGGAGTACTACAGGAGTACTACAGGAGTACTACAGTAGTATTACAGTAGTATTACAGTATTATGGGTTTCATAATTTGGAGTCCTACTTTTGTAAATAGTAGTGTATCACGATAACCGTAGTAATTACTCTATATTCTATATACAAGGTCAAAAGCTTTGTCGGTTCAAATACATATTTCATCAGCTTCGTATCACATTTGATCCAATCACTTTAATTATTTACTCCACACACTTGGAAATCAATAATGCAGTAGCTACACTAGCATTCAAAGAATCCACAATTCCTGATCCTTCCTCGCGATGTTGATCAATTCCAACAATATAATCTGATCTTGTAATTAAATTCGTTCTTACTCCTAAACCTTCACTCCCCATAACTAATAATACTGGAGCATTTAAACAAATATTATTTAAATCATTTGGTACAATGGTGGTTGAAGAATCCTTTAATTTGGAAGTATTACCACTGGTGGAAATAACAACCCATCCATTAGTTCTACTCCGTTCAACAAACTTTAAACTGTCATTTGTCTTGTAAACGTTCAATAAATCAAGTGCTCCAGCTGATGTCTTACTTGCCACTGCTCCAAGTTTTGCACTTTCAGAATCTGGAACCACCACAAAGTCAACTCCTAAAAAGTAAGCAGAACGAACTATAGCTCCGACATTTCTTGGATCAACAACTCCATCAAGATATATTCCAACAGGAAATCGATCTGTTGAATTTTCAGGAAACTTTCTTGACACTTCTTTAATATGTTCCTCCTTAGTATTAAACAATTCATTAACTATTGAAAATTTAAAAGTTCCTTCTTCTCCATTACAAGGTCCTAAAGCAGATATTATTTCAAATTCCAATGGTTTTGTTTCTAATACCACTCCATTGTGAACCCCAAATCCCGTTAATGAGTTTAAGATATCCTTTGGTACTTGATCTTGAATACTCAAATTGAATTTCTTTGCAAGTCTTATAATCGGTCCATGAGTATCTTTAACATTCTGTAAGTATAATTTATTAAACAGTTGCCTCTTATTGGCAGTTAATGCACTTAATACTGAGTGACTACCATATATATATTCACTAAGAGGATTCTTTGGAATCTTAAATTTATCTATGTACCCTCGATGATCAGTAACAGTTTGAGATTCTCGTCTATGTTCACGATTTCTCCTTTGTCTAGCTACCTTTTTCTCAAACCGTTCTCTATGTTCTTCACTCATGTTTCCATATTTATTTCTGAAAAAATCATCTTTTGATATATTTTTATCATCCCAAGGCTTCTTCTTTTCATAAGTTGGAAAACTTTTCTTGAAGGTAGTTGGAGAATTGGTTTCTCGATAATGTAATTTGACAGAATTAGTGGCTACTTTCTGTAAAATCAGTGACGATATACTTAAGAAACGCTTGTTGATCATCATATTTGTGATCTTGAGAGTACCTTAAAGGGCTAGATGGTTGAAGAGCTTATATATGTTGTAGGTGATTAAAGCTGTGATTTCATTTTCATTTCTTGCATGCAAGCCGATGACTTTCGAGGTGATTTGATCTGGGGCAGATTGAGGGCCATCAGCGCAGGTGAATTAGCGCACCAAAGCTTGGGGAGCGCAGGGAAGTAGAAAAGGAGAAGATGAACAAGATGAAGATGAACAAAATGAACAGGAAGAAGAATCAGATAAAAGTAAATCAAGCAAGTAGCAAGAGTTCATACCTAGTGCTGATAATTAAACTTGAGGAAGAACAGAATTCAAACAATTGGACCTAGAAATAGGACCCTCTCACCATTTGCTTATCAATATTATTATGTCCCGTTTTATAACATTAACTTATCTATTAACAGAGATATATTTCTCTCTATATATCTAACTAAAATAATACACCTTTTGTGGATGGAATGTCATCAGTTCCATTGCTTGAAATAGCCTCTTTAATTGCAACTGCAAGTGCCTTAAATGCACTTTCAGCTCTATGATGATCATTGAATCCACGAAGACAATCCACATGGATGGTAATGGCTGCACCTTGGGCAAAGCTTTCAAGTACATGAGGTATCATTTCACAAGACAAGTCGCCAATTTTTTCTCTTTTCAACCCTAATTCAATCACTGCAAATGGTCTATTGGATAAATCTACAACTGCTCTACTGAGAGCTTCATCTAATGGAGCAAATCCTGCTCCAAATCTTTTCACCCCTCTAATTTGACCAATGGCCTTGTGGAAGGCTAATCCAAGAGTTATTCCAACATCTTCTGCTGTATGGTGATCATCAATATGCAAATCTCCAATGCATTCAATGATTAAAGACCAACCAGAATGTTTAGCTAAGGCATGAAGCATGTGATCTAAGAACCCTATTCCTGTTTGAATATTAATAGTTTGAGAACTAGAATTCTGAGCTGCATGTTCTTCTTCTACATCTTTATTTGATAAAATAGATTGTTCGAACTTAAGTGGACCCCCATCCAAAGAAATAGCAATTTGAATCTTGGTTTCGTTAGTGTCTCTTCTTATTGTAGCAGTACGCATAGCTCTTTAAATTTCTTTTTGGCGGTCTTCTTTTTCAATTTGGCAAAAGTTTTTTTTTTTTTTTGTTTTGAACTTTCCTTATTCTTTTAAGTAACTATCTACCCACTTCAGAATCAAAATATATTTAATTAACTACTGCAAAATATCCAATATTATATATCAAGTTTGGATAAAGAATGCGATAGAACATAGCGAAGAAACAATTTCTGTCAAACCATAGTGACTCAATTTCAACTCATACAATCTAAATGGACAACTGCATATAGTCAAGAAAAATTATAAATTCTGAACTGCAAGGGAATGTCAAAATCAATTTCTTTCTGAAGTAAAATCTAATCTGCTAACAATAAATATTCCTCACTGGTAATTATAACTTGGATTTATCTTGAATTAGTATATACAAATCATTTGTTTCATTGTTGAGAAGTTTGATTATTATTTTGGTTTAATTTGTGATCTTCTTTTTTGATTATTCAAGGCTCTTGCTTCTTGTCTATCATCATAGCTGAAACTTCTCCTCAACTGATTTGATACTGATCTGGAAAGATTGATCTCAAATAAAAAATCAATTAAAACTCCGCTAATATTGGTTTTTTTTTTTTTTTTTTAATATTCCATCATTATATGAGCCTAGATGAATTTTTCTATTTCACAACTTAAACGTACGGAGGTCATAGGACGAGGTAAATTCGGGGTGGTTTATAAAGGTTATCATAAACATACCGATCAAGTGGTAGCCATAAAAGTCCTTAATTTAGATTCTCAAGATGAGGAAGTGGCCGATGTACAACAAGAAATCCAATTTTTAACTGAATTGAAAAATGTTCCAAATGTCACTCATTACTACGGATCATTTTTGAATGATACCCAATTATGGATCATAATGGATTATTGCGCTGGAGGATCATTAAGAACTTTGTTAAAATCAGGCATCTTCGAAGAAAGATACATTGGAGTTATTGTTAGAGAACTTCTTGTAGCACTTCAAGCAGTTCATAAATTAGGAGTAATTCATCGAGATTTAAAAGCTGCGAACGTGTTAATATCCAAAGAAGGTAATGTTCAATTATGTGATTTTGGAGTTGCAGCCCAAATAACTTCTTCTGCTTTGAAAAGAACAACTATGGCAGGAACTCCTTATTGGATGGCCCCTGAAGTGATTCGTGAAGGTGATACTTATAATGTAAAGGCAGATATTTGGTCTTTAGGAATAACAATCTATGAAATAACAACTGGAAATCCTCCATATTCTGATAAGGATGCAAATTGGGCTATGCTGATGATTTCTAAACTGACACCTCCAAGATTAGAAGGTAGAGAATATTCTGTGGCAATGAAAGAAGTTATTGCTTTATGCTTGGACGAAAATCCTGATGAAAGACCTCTGGCGGAAGATTTATTATTAAAATGTAAACTTGTCAAAATCTATAAAAACCAACCCACAACTATACTAAAGGAGTTAATTACAAAATATTTACTATGGAGAGATAAAAATTCTCGTAGAGATTCCTCAGCATATGTTAATCTTGAAGTTGAAAATAAAATCCAACAGAATATGCATCAGTCTGACGAGAATATTAAAGATGAGAGCCAAATTCAAATAAAGTGGGACTTTGATTCCTTAAGTTCTCGAGAATATATTATTGAAAATGATATTGATTTAGATATTGTTAAAGATGAGTTTAACTCCTCATATTGTGGAGAAGATGATACTTCTAATACCGAAACATTCATTACTAAGCAAACATTACAATTAGGACATCCTAATACCTATAGTAATAATGTTACGATTGATACTATAACTGGAATAGGAGGAAATGTGACCAATAGTTTTATCAATTCTAATAATACTAAGCAAGATGTGTCTGTTAATGCTCCATCAAAGTTATCTCTATCTGGGACAAATACGAAGATACAACCAGTTCTGAATGAAATTCCAAAATCTCTTGCGTCCTTGTTTGAAGATTCAGAAAATTTAAACGACATAGATGATTCATCTAAATTCCAAGCACCACCATTAAACGATTCAAGTTCAGAATGGGTAGATTCACCTACAATTGAGATTCCAGATATGGATAGTCTTGCTAACTTCAGTGTTTCTAAGAATGGTACTGGAAACCTCTCATCTACACTTTCAATGACTAGACCAACTTTAAACAAACCTCCAGTATTGCATCATACACAATCAGCTTCAGGTCACTTAGAATCAAGAGTTCCCAATTCGACTTCCAGACCAAGGAAGAAAACCATTTCAAGCACCAATGGTAGTGTTGGTACCCTCAACTCTTCAAATTCACTAAGTTCGACTTTGCTGGAAACCCCTCAACAAAATGCAAGGTCGACCCCTCCATTTGTTCTGAATATTCTGGAAACTCCTTCTCCTAAACCTATTCCTAATTCCGGCCTTTTAGGAAGCCTTACAAGCACAACATCACCATCTAAATCAATGAAAGCATTGAATCATACTGCATATCCATTATTACAACCTATAAACTTCAAACCTTCTAATGATTCCATATCCTTTACTAATTCAACGTCTGATAGCAACAGCAGCAGCATCACCAGCTCCAATTTAGCAAGCACTTCAGCCACTGCAGCTACACCAGTAAATGGTTCTATACCTCCAGATGTCCCTATTGCTAAAACTAAAAGGGCTCGACCTGGACTTCATATTCAAATGCCAACACCTAATAGCACTCTTAGTAGCTTAGCTGCACTTACCAACAATGAATTTGAACAACAAGATGGTAACTTTAATCAATTTGGTATTAATACTCTCCACGCAGCTACCGCTTCTATGTCTATGACACCAGTTGCTGAAAGTGAAAGAAATTTACTGTGTCCAATTGATGCCCCTGAGCAAGAATCTTCAAATTCTCAGACACAATCACGAGACAGATCTGATACAACAAATAGCCAGAGATTTTACGGCGATACTCAAGTTAAGAAAATGACTGCCTCATCCCAAGCAAGTTCAAACTTATTCCCATTGAGAACAACTTCTATTAGTACTTCTCCAGGTCACATCAATCTTCCATCAAAATTTCCAACCATTCCAAACATAAATGGTGAATTTTTCTTAGATACGACACCAAAACATAAACTTGTCAATGAGTTAGATGCTATAATTAAATTATTTACCCAAAGTTTGGATATACTAGAAGATAATATATAGGAAACTTTAATCTCATACCAAGAAACATAATCGTTTAACTCAGTTGTAGATCCATCCCCAATTACTCTTCCATCATCTGAAATAATGTCCTGCATTTAGCCCGAAGAGGGCCCTCAGATTGTAAAACAAACATTCACTCTCAGGTTAACATGTTAACTGATAACTATCTCATCTGTATATACATATGTCTAAGCATGGCACCTCGTATTAGAAGGCGAATAACTAACTCCAAACTTGAGGAAATCAAAAAGGAGGAGGAGGCAATTTCTCTGGCAATTGTTCGTCCGTTTGAAGTACTTTCAAATTTGCCTGTTTCATACAATCCTCCTCCAGATGGCCATTATGAAGATGTGTTAAAGCATCCCTTAACAATAAAGGATTCTGGTGTACTATATAGGTCTTTAATGAAATCTAGAGAAAGTTATATTCAAATAGCGCCTATGTTTCAATTGTATTGGATGAAACTTTCCGCTCACGCAAGGAAACTACAACAACAAGAACAGGAACATAAAATTGCCAAGGGAAATTCTAATGCTATTTGGGAACGTAAACCAGTCCTTGGAGGGGACGTGAGTGCCAGAGATGTCATGGTCAAGTTATGTGACGCCCAATTACTACTTGGGCCCCATGTTTTTGAAATCAGAATGTTTATTGCAAAAGATGAGCGCTCTGATAAAGAGAAGAAGAAAGATGATGATAAGAAGAAAGATGACGAAAAGAAGAAAGATTCAAACAAGGCAACGAATTCTCTGAATCAACCTTTGAAAAAAAAAGCTGATAATGAGATTAAGAAGGAAGCTATTTCTAGCAGCATATCTAAGACAGATGGTAGCGAGACACCATCAAGGGCCGAACAACATGAAGACAAGTTGACCCTTCAGAGTAAGAGCGAGTCATCAGAAGATTCACCCCCAAATCAAACGTCAGAGCCAATAAAGCTGCCTATTAATACACTGAGTACATTAGTTGATGAACCCTCGGACGAACAAAGCACGCTGAGTGCTCCTTCTACTACAGAAGAACCAATCTTATCAGGAACTACTTCAGCTTTGGAAGATAAAACTCCTCTTGATGTATCTAAAGACATTTCAGCTCTTAATACTAGTAATGTGGATCATTCTGCGGGTCTGGAAATGTCAGTACCATCCATAAGAACTTCGGATAAGGACATGCTGACAAGAAAGGTGGATATTAAAGAAGAAAGTATTGTCACTGATAAAGAACCATCTAATACACCTAGCACAAATACAATCTATGAAGAGAATACGCCAACAACTGATAGCAGTAATGTTCAAGAAGATGATTTGCCCAAAGACTTGACCCTGTCAGCTATAGTTGACTCAAAATCAAATGCAGTAATCGATCTGGAGAAGGCTCCGATAGATTCAGATACATTGTCTGTTTCTCCCCAGCAAGGTCTTCGTGACGAAACTGTTGGTACGTCTGCTACAACTCAAGCCTCCAACGGTGAACAACAGCAGCAAGATTTATCGAATGACTTGTCTGGACTAAGAAAGATGAGCATAGACCAAAGCAATACAAATAATCAATCAGGAAAGTCTGAACCCTTGGGTGTCTCAAATCAATTATCATCCACCGGAAAATCTCAAGGTGAAATTGTTGATCCTCCTGTTTCTGTTCAAGTTCTTGACCAAAGCTCCCAACTTGATAGAACTCTGGTACCTACTACTTCCGACGTAAAGACGTCAACTTCCAACTCTTCTCAGAGCACATTATCTGTATCAAGTGATGTGCTTCCCAATCAACAAACTAACCGGTTGTCTCAGCATGAAAAGTCACTGAGTCAAGGTTCGCTGGAGACTGACCTGTCACCGACGTCAGCTGTCCCATTGGGAATTACTAGGTCCACCAATTCTACAACTTACAATTCTAGAATTTCAAATAATGCTTCTACTATTACCAATGGCGCCGGACCCTCTGGAAATCAGGTCACAAGAGCAGGTCCTTTTCCTCCTTTGCCCAGCATTCCTACATCTAATTCGACTTTATCTGGTCCTTCCATATCTGGTCCTTCCATATCTGGTCCTTCCATATCTGGTCCTTCCATTCCTGGCTCTTCCGCTCCTGGTTCTTCCGTGCCTGGTCCTTCTGTGCCTGGCTCTTCCATATCAGGTCCTTCCATATCCGGTTCCCCAATATCTGGTAGTAGCATTTCTGCTCCTTCATCATCCTATCCTCCACCTCCTACTCCTGTTGCAGGTTCCGCTCCGCCAGTCTCTGGCCCTTCTAAAGTATATGGTCCATCTTCAGCTGCTCCTAGACCGCCACCAAGAAGTGATCCAAATAATATGCAATCTGTGGAGAATACAATAATGATTGCTAATTTGAATGCTATTGCTAGAGTTGATCAATCACTTAACACTTTGATGAAGATTGTTGCTCTGGGAGCGGCTTCTCCTCAACAGATTATGAGGTTTCAAGGTTATATTCAAAGAGCGAGAGAGATGGGACCTCAACCTCATCATGCACATCTACTCAATGTGAGACCTCCAGTTACACGAGTAAAGAAACCACTTAAGGAGAAAAAACCTCCTCCTGTAAAGAAACCGCCTCCTCCAAAAGAGTTTAAGTTGACTGCGTTTCAGGAGAAATATCTTCATAATGCTAAGATCTTGTTTGAATTTGTTGAAAATCCAAATGTTAGATATATATTTCCAAAGGATATAATATGTGAAGTTATAAGTAAACCAAAGCCACCAGTTGATGAAGAGGATGAGCAGCTCACTGATATTCTAATAAGTTTCTTATGGATACACAATTTGCGAGAGTTCGAGGAATATGAAACTAAATTTGCAAAATATAATAAACAAATCAAGGACCGTGAGGAAGCTGAAGCGAAAAGAATTAAGGAAGAAGAAGATAAGAAACGATTAGAAGAAGAGGCCGAAAATAAGCGAAAGGCTGCCGAAGAAAGTGGTTTAAAGGAAAAAGATGGCCTTGAAGAAAAAGTTGAGGCTCCGGTCCTTCTAAGACATAACCGTAGAAAGAAACCTGTGCAAGCCCCACGTAAACCGAAACCTTTAAAGAAATTAATTCCACCAGTTGAGCCTGAAATTAAGTACACTGCAATGAGTTTGACATTAAAGGGAATTCCTGCGAGATTTGTGCCCATGGTTTTCAACAGTGCTAAATCTTTGGAAAGTGTTCAAGCAAGGATGTCTAACATTTTGGCAAAGGGTACTCGTATGTCTAGTTTTTATTTGTGGTACCAAGTAGATGGAAAGTTGGATGAGACCCTAGCAGAAGAACTTAGAGTTGAGTTGAATCAAGAAGAGAAAAAAATGAATGGTGTAACTTACACCAGCAGTGCTAATGATGAAAACGCAAAGAAGAGGAAGCTTAAGGAGGATAAGGAAGAGAAGCAGAGATTGAAGAAACTTAAAAAGCAAGAGATGTTAAAGGATAAAGCCGAATCTGTATCTAAGGATTCTCTGCCTCTGGCTCCAATCAAAGTTGAAAAGGGTTCCTCTTCTTTGACTCCTCCTCCTCCTCCTCCTCCAAATAATTTACTGAAACCGAACGCTGATACTTCATCACCGAATACAATTATTCAAGATGCCCCAGTGACTTCTGTATCTTCATCCAACACTGTTCCTGAATCTGGTTCAGTATCAGATTTCCAATCCGATTCACCAGTTTCTAACCTTGATTTGGAAACATCAAAAAGGGCTGAAGTATCAGACAAAGGACTTCTTGAACCCAGTAACTAGAGAAACGGATTTGATATTTCGAGGCTCCGAAGAAGAAGAAAATGAATAAATTAAATATTTATTTAATTAATATATACACGATAGATAGAAAATTGTAATCATCTCTAATGACTGATTAAATTCATCAAATTCTGTAAGGCAATACTATCTCTACCATTTCTTTCAGATGCACTACCAAAGTTAGGGTTCGAAGGTTGATAATTCATTCTATCAACGGATGAATCTTCAGATCCAGTTTTTTGTAACCAAGGACCAACTTTAATACCATCAGCATAAACTTTCACACTTCCCAGAGGTGTAAGTTCAACTTCTGTTATTTTAAATGGCATCACAAATTGACGTTGATGTTTACCAGGGTAGTTTTTGGAGTAATTGCTTTGTAACAAAGTGGTACGATCATTTAATCTTGCAACAAATCCTCCAACTGCTGCTTCTCTATCACTAACCATTCTACCTGGTACTATCGAACCATATTTGATCCCATTTGGTGTATTATTGAATCTACCTTTAAGCATGTATGAGAAGCCACCGGTTCCTTGAATATCACTTGCAGGAGCATGATTGGATTTCTTACCATATTTTCTTGAATAATCAGATAATGAAATTTCATATTTCTTAACTTCTTCAGTTGAGGCAGTTTTTAAGTATTCTTTTAAACTTTTTAATAGGAAAGATTGATTCGAAGAGGTCAATAATTGAGGATTATTATGTAAGAGCCATTTCTGGAAGTTTTTAAATAATCCAGGATTACTCTTAATGATACGTTTAACATCAAGAGTTGAAGCTTTATCACTTAAATGCAACGCTGATAAAACATTATCAGAATTCAACACCGCGTCTGTATTTGATTTGGTTGAATGGCTTGGAAATAAAGGATTAGATTCAGTGAAATAATTCTTGACAGAAGCTCCAGTTTCTTGGAACTTCAATCTATTATAAGTTGGACCAGAATATTTTTCTACATCCGGCATATTCTTTTTATTATCTATGTCATTGAAAACAATATTAGAATATCCAATCTTCTTAGGTAAGTAAGATTTCATCCCAAAATTGGATCTCAAAGCACTGGACTTTGGAGTATAAATGATTTGGTGGGTTGGGACCAGAGAGTTATCTCTCAAGGACTTCTTTAATGGTTTAGCAACCTGGGCCAACTTCGAATTCTTAAACAATTTATAAAATTCCAGGTTATTCATCTTTTATGATAGTATGGGGCTCAAACCTTTTTCAAGTCTGGTAGTTGATTTCGTTTACCTTTCGTTCAATGAGTTGGAAGTTGAATTTGAATTTTGAGATTTGAAAATTTGGAAACGCAAAACTTCAAAAAATCGAAAAAAAATTATGGAAAACGAGCACGTGATGGTTTACCCGGCAGGTATAGTCAGTTTCTCACTATAGTTATCTACATTTGACTAGCAGGTTGTCTGTATATTTAACATGCATAAGAGAAGGTTAATCCTAATCTATGTACTTCGGGAGTATTATGTTGATTATTAAGAGATAATTGAGCACCGGTGCTAATTAGAACGTCCTTAAATCTTCCTTCCCATAGTAATTTAAGTACTCTATCATTCAAACTTGTTGAAATTTTCAAGACACTTGCAAAATCACTTTCATTAACAAGATTCTGGAAAGCTGAGATTACGTTTTCACTATAGTTATCAGCATATTCTTTAGCTTCAAATTCATGCTTGCTAGGTAACAAGGTAGGATTTATATGGTAGTAATTGTCCAGATTTTGAATTGGGTTGACTATTGATGTAGTTTCTTTATATGAATTGAAGGTCAAAGGAGGTGAAATAGTATCTGTGGCAAAGTCAGAGGATGCGGTCCCGTTGGTAGTAGTAGAGGTAGTAGTGGAACTAGTAGTAGTAATAGGGGAAGCTCCGACGATAGAATCTTCTTTTACCGTTCTTGTAGACTTGGTATTGGGTATTCTATCTTTGGGGCCACTCTTATTTAATTTGAATTTCAGACTTGTTCCTGAAATATTTCGAAGTTTTTCAGTTCTATCACTATTTGCAAACGTCTGGATACTGTCGGCATTTCTTTTACGTGAATTCGAGTAATTGTACAACTCAAATCCTAAAGACAAATCACTGGCATAAGAAAACCAATTAAAGTCATACTTTGAGCAAAATGTAGATGAAACACTTGTTTTAACAGTATAAGTAGAAGATATGTGACCCAATATTGGATTACATGCTAACGTCATGGTTAAAGGTTTCCCAGTTGAGGTAGATCTGGTAGAATACCTGAAAGCAGTAGATAATCCCGGGCTAGTGCTTAAGGCAGCATACCATACTTCTGTACCAATAGACATTACAGAATTATCAAACTTTGGAATCAATTGCGTTCCTTTCAGAACATTACCTCCATTGTTGATTCCAAGATTATATAAACATCTAAAGCCAAACAATGCTTCATTGGTAGAATAAATGAATTCTCTCAGATATTTTGGAGTATTGTTCTGCAAATAAAAGATCATTGTCCCATTCTTATTTAAATATGGATTACTAGTTGATTTTATAAGTAATTGAGTTTGAGAAGTAATCCTCTTAATGATCATTGCTTCCAAAGCTGAACCTGGGAAATACATTCTTCCATATAGAAGACTATTTCTATGATTTTTGTTGGTATTATTATAAGATTTGGAAGGAAAATCTTCTGGTTTTGGCTCGATAATTCTAAATCCAGAAATTGCATCTTGAAGTGATACATCTTTAGTACCCATCGTATTTGTAAGTGGTAAAGATGAATAGAGGTAAGCAATAGAACCATTTATTGCATGTTGATTGGATAATGTAAAACTGGAAGCCAGGTTCTCGGTCGATTTAGAGGATACATCTAATTTGATTCCATTAGGTATATTAAAGTCTAATAATGCTTGAGAAGAAGCAGTGATATTAGAATACATATTATCCTCGTTCCAATTAGTGGAACTGTAAAAGCATTTCTGAAGATACTCCATGTATGTGTACATTGCTATAGATGATAATGAAGGATGAGTGAAAATTAGGAAATTTAAACAAGTTTCTATAACAAAAGCAATCACTAAATAATTATAAGATACAATTTAAATTACAAAACGATGAATGATAAATGATTTATGATTAATGACAAGATGGATTTATAACTTTTGTTTGTTCTGTTTGTTTTTTATTTTAAATTTGTACCTCAGACAAGAGCACGTATTTCAATAACAGTATGTGTTTGATCAACAATTCATAAGAGAAATTAACAATATGGCTAGAATTTCCAGGATTAATAAGTTTCAAGTCGTAAATAAGTAAGAAATAGACAAATAATTGTTCAACACTCTGATAGTCGCTAGGTAAACAATCTCTAAAGTTGGTAAAGTTGGTTAAAATTGTAGACATGCGCGCGTTTTTTACCTGGAGAGTCTCCAGCTGAACTTCAACAAGAGAAGTAGAAAGTGCGGTACGAACAAAACTTTAGGGTCGAAAGGTTCAACGCTCGAAAGCTGGGGAACATTTATTTTCATGGGATCCATTTGAAAGTATCCATTACTATGGATTAGCATCCAGAGCAGTATTGAATATATCAACTTAACATGTAGCCCTCAGTCCATTATCTTTTGAAATAAGTTTATAAATTCTTTAAATCGTTCAAGTTCTCTACTAGTGAATTAATTTCTGGGAACTGGTCTCTGAACAAATCTGCCTTCTCTTCCACCGATAACTTCTTTGCAGTAGATATAGAAGAAGAGTCAAAATTCACTTCATCTTCGTCAACCAAGTAAAAAACTAAAAATTCAATTAATTTAAAATTTAAATCCTGCTGATTTTTAGAAGAAAATGGTGTTGAAGATTTTCCATCATTGTTCATATGTTGTTCAGATAGTGCCAATAAATTAAGATTTTGAATTACAATTGAGCATCCTTTACAATTTTCGAACATTCGAAAATTATTTAAATTCTTTAATAAGATATGAACAAGAGTAGAAATAAATGATATGGTTACTATGATAGAAGTAGTATTGATATTCAAGAGTTCAAGAATAAGTTTCATATTTTCTTTTCTTGAAAACAATTTTCTTGATGGTGGATGAATGAGCAATAAACCTTGTAATAGTCGATTACATGTTAATATTAAATCTTCATTTAGAATTGGAACTGATGAGTGAGATGATTCAATTGGTGGCTGTATTTCATTATTCAGTTGATAATTTACTGCTTGTATATGAAGTATTCTATAAACATTCAATAACAGCGATGTTATATTATATTCGAAATTATCTTGAAGTCTAATAAATTCGTTAAGCCTAGTAGTATCGACTTCTATATTATTTACGTTCTCAATTTCTTTAACTAAAGTCACTAAGTAATCATTCAATAATTGAATTCCCTTAAGATTTTTGCTAGAGATAATTTTCTGATTTTCCGACACTTCCAAACTTTCTAAATTTTCTATTATATCAGATAAGATATATTCTGTCATTACAAAACTTTAAAAACAAAAGATACTGCCATCTATCCTCTTAGTTAAAAGATCAAATTGCCATTCATCTAAATTGAGTAAACTTGACTTACGTAAATATTGTTCCTGTATATACGCCGTTGCGTTTTACCTTTTTTTAGGCGTGGGTCTGGATTTGAGTCGTGTCACCATTTCAATAAGACGAGGCTGATACATTTGGGTAGCAAAGAATAGAAAACTCAATACATTGATCTATTTATACGTTTCGGGATTCATATTATTTTTTCTTCTTAAAACTTGTCATAACGAACTTCAAAAAAGGAGATTTCTATACAACTTTACAAATAGCTGAATTTCCAACGTTAAATATTTAAGAAGTTTTGATTCCCATAACGAATTAGTTGATCATTATAAAGTCTCCAAAGTAGTGATTTCATCATTGAACAGTTAAACGAGAAATTCAACGATTGTGGAACGTTCTCTATTGGATTAGAATTACCGAAAACTTGAATCGACTATATCTGTTTACACATCTGTTTGCAAGGAATTGTATATTGAAACATCTGGCGCTCATTTCGATTCTTTATTGTTGAAATTCTGAAGTTCTTCTTTTGACGCTTTGGATTTGGAAGTATCCTCAACTGTTGAACAGAAGACCACATACGACAAGCTAACCAAAAAAAAAAAGTGAAGAAAAATCTGTAAATCAAATAGTTCCCAAAGGGATCTGACGTTATATTATCAACTTTTGAATCAAATAGTCATTACTTCTTGAACATGTCTGATGTATATCAAATGGATAACTCATCATCTTCAATTATCTTGGGTTGCATAGTTGCAGTGGTATCATCGGCAATTCAATCCTTAGGGATAACTCTTCAAAGAAAATCTCACTTATTGGTTTATCCATCCACAACCAACAACCACCATCATTATCATCAGAAACATAAACGAAATATGTGGCTATTTGGATTTTTTCTTTTTATAGTTGCCAATATCTTTGGATCATTAATTCAAATAACAACTTTGCCATTGATTATACTATCTCCTTTGCAAAGTATAGGACTTATATTTAATTCAATACTCAGTTGTATGCTATTACCTGGTGAAACTTTCACGCAAAAATTGGGTTGGGGAACTGTGATAATTGCAGTTGGAGCTTTCATAATTGCATTTCAAGGAAGTACTCAGGATCTAAATTCTGATTTACCAAAGACTCCTAATGATTTTAATCATATTTTATCAATGCTTCTAAGAAGATCTTTTATGTGCTGGTTCACATCTACTTTTATATTTATAGGAGTGTTATTGCTTGTTAATTACATAATTACCAAGAGAAGAAATTATTTAAAAGAGAAAAGATTCCAAAAACAGGGCCGTCGTCGTGAAGAACAAGAAAATGATATTCCTGAACATTTAATTTTACCATGCCGAAGCTATTATCGTTCATTAAGATCTGATATCAGGTACCAAAAAACTCTCAATAAATATCAATTTATGAAAGGAGTCAATTATGGAATCATATCTGGAACGCTAACTGCCCATACATTTTTATTTGCTAAGTCATTGATTGATGTAATTATAGAAGCAATATTAGATTCTAAAAATAATGGCTTGAATAAGTTGTTTTCCACTGCCAATTTAACTCCTTATATCTTACTTGTTATAATGTTAAGTATAATTGGATTTCAATTAACTGCTTTCAATCTTGGCTTATCTCAAATTCTGACTGCCATATTATATCCATTATGCTTTTTAGTTTACAATTTAGTAAATTTGATTAATGATTTAACTTTCAATTCATTAATTTCAGATCATAAAATGACTTATCGTCAACTTAATTGGGTAATATTTGGATTGTCAGGAGTTTTATTTGGGGTGGTATTAATTAGTTGGGATAGTGCTTACGGTAAGGACCATAACACAAACAAATTATCTAGTCTTGAAGATTCTCCTGAAGATCTTCTAATGTATCTGAAATTCCCTTACACAGATCAAGAAGAGACAGACGAAACCACGAAATTGGTCGATTCAAGTGATAATATAGTCGTTTCGGATGAAGAACATGATACGTCAGGATTATCTTCCAGTCCTAAATTACCTAAGAGTTATATGTCAAACGAAATATTGACTCCATCTTCTGAGAATCTTCATCAAATAGACTTGGACTCTAAGAAAATTACCATTCCCAAACGAGTTATGTCATTCGAGCAGAACCAACTACTAAATCTGTTAGAATTGTAATGAAATTTATTATGAATACTTACGAACATATTGATATATAGTACTACTTGCACATCATAATATTGATTTCATTTATTAATTAAGCTAACTCTCTTCTTCTTTCCTTCTTTCTTACCATTTCTCTTTCTCGGGTTTCTTTTTTTAATTCTTTAGATGTATCCGTTCTTTGCAAAGGTTAGAAGAGAGAGTGTTTTTTTTATCTATGTTAAATCCAATACTTTAACCTCCAATTACTGGTAATGGGATAGCATTAGCAGTGAAATAAGAATTTTGTTTAGTAGCAATACCTGCAAATGCGTTGTACCAGCCACAGCATGCAGAGATAACCGCCAAAATACCTCCTGCTTTGACAAGATTAGTGTTTCCAGTAAAATTAGCGGCTGCCAATAAGAAGAAAGCCACATCTAAAGTAACAAATAATGTAAGGAACATAACAGTAGACTTCAAGGAACATAAAATCAACATAAATGTAAATATAGCCCATCCAAGAAGATAGAATCCAACAGCAGAAGCAAATTGGTCTGGTTCATCAGCATAAGCTGCCTGTATTCCAAAGGCTTCAACATAAATACAACCAAATCCCCACCAGAATGGACCATAACTGGCAAATGCAGTACCAGCAAAGACATTACCAATAACCAATTCCCAAACTCCAGCAAGAAATTGAATAGCACCTCCATAAAAGAATGTTAAGGATACCGCAACATTTGGAGTTGAAACACCCATTGCTCCAGCATAGAACAAACCCAATACAAAGGTAGTTAAAGAGAACGAAGCTAACCCCATTGCTGCTGCATTACCAAACTTATGCACTGGATATGGAGAATATCTTTCTGCAGTAAGAGTACCACCAAAAGCAGTAGTAAGTTCAGATTTATTATATTTTTTGTTACCTAAATAGATAAAATCGTCATCTTGGGATACTGAAGTTACCTCATCGTGACTCAGAGAAGGTTTAACTTGAAGAGAGTTGGAGGAAGACATTCTATTCTTTTCGGTTGTTCGTCTTCTTTTTTTTTTTTTTTTTTTTTTTTTTTTGGTTTTTTTCTTTTCTCTTT
>JAKTYG010000057.1:0-56900 GCA_030564725.1 Chernovozyma sophiae-reginae
GTGCAGTAGAAGCAAGCTAAATGTAGAATCTCCTGGTGATTGTTCTATGATATTTTCTGCACCTGTTAAAGAACTATTGGTACCACACCTGGTTGTTGAAGTTGATGGTCTTATAGATTCATCATATGATGGCGGATTATACGATGGAATTGCTGAATATACGAAAAAATATCCATCAATAAATCCATTCATTTCACTGGCTCCGCTGGCAACTAATAATGGATTGGTCAGAATATCTCTTCTTGGTTCATTTGCAAGATTTTTCAAAATCTCTGGGTCTAATTTGACGTATAAAGATTCTTCCAAAAACGGTACCACTTGATCTGGATTAAATGGAGGGGTGTCGATAAGTTCAACAAGTATTGGAGTTATCTGAGGGGGGATAGGTGTTTCGGAATTTAGCACTTGGTCTCGATCATAAATGCATTTATAGTATTCAGTACTTTCTTTTACTATCCAATTGACCGATTCCGATTGGTATTGTTGCACCTTCTTCTTGTATGAATCATGAATCTTCTTCTGTTTGGACGGCGAAACTTTAGGATAAAAACTTGCAATCACAGGACTCAATTGGACTCTGGAGTAATCAAATCCATAGTCTATATGATCACTTGGATCTAATATCCTCCTTGAAACATCGGTATTGGGAGAAAAAGTGAATAATATTGGACTAGTACTATGAGTAGGGTAATAAGTATCTGAGATCACCCCAGAACTTAACTTGGATGCAATCAGCAGCTTGCCAGATTTGGGTCCTCCCAAAAGTGCTATTCTTAACGGTTTATCATCATTTACAGATTTGAATACATCTGATTCATTTACTAGAGTCCTTCCTTTCCATCTAGATGATATCATCATAAGAAATTGCTATTGTTGTTAACCTCTTAAGCAGATAAACTAGTTTCTTTAGTTTGTTCTCAGGATGGTCAGAAATCTCAAAATGTGAAGATAAGCCGAATTGCGAAACACACAAAATCCGAACAAAGTTCCATCCTCTCCATTAAGAAGACTGCCATGGATTCATTCTGGAAAATGAAATCATATGAATACAGTCTAGAAAGGAAACCCGTATGGACATATTGTGGAGAATTAATTTCCATCAATGAGCTCTTGTATTTATCACATTCTATTCTTGATCTGATGGCATAGTAATATATATAATTTACCTCAGAACGAGCAGTTCGTGAAAAATTTAGGAAGACATTTGATATGAAAAATATCTAAGACTCAGTCTTTTAGCTTTACAATTCACACATACAATCATTTTTTTTTTTGTTTTTTTTTTTTTGAAATTATGAATGGGATATCATATTTTATAGATATCATATCTTCTAGACATCTTTACTCTAAAAAATTAAAAAAAAAATAAAAGAAAAAATCTGTCAAAATGCTATTTATTCTACATCCCCATGTAATGATAATGTGGCCAAGTTGGCAGAAGTCAATGGAGCTCCTCCAATTGCTGGTAATGAAGGCATAGAATTACTCATTCTTTCTTTGATATCATTATCTTTCTTTTCATTCTCTTTGCCAGGGAGTTCACCATGGAAACTGTATGCAAGTCTTCCTTTACCTCTATTGGCAGATGTATTGGTACTCATAGTACCTACACCAGATGGTCCATTTATTCCTCTTGACGGCAATTGAGTGGTTATAACTTGAGGTTTTATTCCCAACTTGGATAATAAACTATTATTCGCATATAAGTATGATGAAGGAGACGATAAAGATGCATTCCTTAATATCGGACTTTCTGAATATAGCGATGATTCTGGAAGATTGGCCATATGGGGGAAATGTGGATGATGAATTGGAACTTGAGGTAACGCTACAGGTTTAGAATCATTACCTGCTGATTTCACTGTTGATTCCTTCTCCTTAACTGTAATTTCTGTTTCGGATTTTTCTTCTTTCAGTCTCTTCTCTTGTGTTGCTTCTGGTCCCATATAATGACTAACATCTTCCTCGAAATTACGGGCCAGATCAAATGCTGATAATAAATATGGCATTTCTTCCGAAATAGTAGTTTTATGAAGAACTGTGCTAGTTGCAAGAGAGGTTACCGAATCTCTTCTACCATGCAAATTATGTGATTGAGGACTACTGACTTGGCTTGGTCTTGTAATTGAATGAATTAGTGGTGGCATCATTTGGGAAGAATACATTGATGAATACATCATTGAGCTACCAGCATCAGAATCACTTTCGGCGTCAATTTCTTCTCGAGTGTAGTCAAAGTCATGGGAAGCATCTGCTTCGGATTCAACGTATACAAATTCGTCATCAATTGTTTCAGGGTGAGATTGACTATGCTTGAAGTGTGTTTTGTTTGATTTATGCTGTTGAGGGGTATGTGAACGTTCTGGCTGTTTCTCTTGCTGTTCCTGTTCCTGTTTCTGTTTCTGTAATTCATAATACCGAAGCTGTTGTTCCTGTGCTTCCTCTGCAGCTTCTGCGGCTTCTCTGAGCTTCTCGAGTTTAAATGCGTCGAACATCTTTTCCATATCACTAATAACTGCTAGACATTCATATTTTGATGCTAAATCCTCTTCTTCAATGGAGTTATTAAGTTGTTTAAGTAAACTCACAACAAAGCCTTTATAAGTTAGAACAGTCAGATCATTCGAAGAATCATCAGAGAGCATAGTTTCAAGATCTGTTCCAATATTTATAAGTTTAGCCCTCAGATAAGCAACAGTTATCTTATCTGATAAGTCATCCTTCAATTTGATACTACGAAGAGTCAATTGAGTCAAAAGGGTTCCACTATCCAGAAGGTATTCCATAGGAGTAAGAGTTCTCAGAGATGTGGTAACATAATCGAGATCTTGGGAAATATAATGAAGCTTCTCTTGAAACTCCAGACACCGTAAAAGAACTTTCTGCGCTATTTCGCTATTAAATTTCTTTAAATCTGAATCATATTCTTCGTTAAAATGGGAGTCTGAGTTTATATCCAAAGATAGAAATTGCCAATTTTTCAGATTAAGTTCGATTTTCTCTAAGCTTTGCAAAAGGGTCAAAGAGAGTTGGCATAGTTTTGATATACGTCGTTCAGTTAATGGAAAATTATGAATGATTTCTATGAGCTTGGAAGTCTTATCTTTCTCTTTATTGAGATCAGGATCTCTAGCAAGGGCTAGTATAGGGTCTTCATATGGAGCAAGTTCAAGACTTAGAACTGACATTGTGTAGCAACAATTGCAATTGATCTAATATATCTTGCTTATTTATTATTAATAACTGTCCCAATGAGTATATCCCTCTAAAACTGTTTCTGTTTCTGTTTCTATCTATATCTATTTCTATCTTTCTATCGAAATCTATCTCTATCTCTTTTTCTATCTTAATACTGTTCAATGTTAAATGATAAAAATTGGTGATTGAATAGTTTTTTGCCTTGATCACCGAGCTACAGTATAGAATAAACGTGCAATGGTTATATATCTGAATTTTCTTATTTGAATAGAGTTAGCTGCCGGTCGCTGGATTGACTGACTTCAAATTTGTGGAAGTTCAATTTTGGTTCACCCCCTTAGTCACTAAACACCGGTGCAATAACAAATTCTAAAATGGAAAATACGGTTACTGTATCTGAAAGTAATTACTGTATTACTAGCTTGTATATAATAGTTTGTATTTTTGAAACCAATTGACCTTTGGCAACTGAGTGGTTCCTTGTTGACAACTGTTTCGTTAGCGATCTCTGACTGCTACAAAAGAAGATTTGAGAAAAAAAATGGAGTGATTTGTGGGCCAGTTGTATGCAGTATTGAGTTGGAAAAAAAAGATGTCTAAACATCGACATCGTCAAATGCCATATTCCCGAAGAGCTAGAGAGTTAACTTTCTCTGGAAGCATAGCAAGAGCCAGTTTGTTTGAAGCTGAATCGTTTGAGTTAATGTTTTAAGAGGAAGAGTTTTCGGATGCTAACATGTGTATTGGGGTCACAAAAAATGTTATCTTGCTTGACGGTGCAGGAATAAAGGAACATTCATGCTGGATGAGGCTGATCCTGCACCAAGAAAGGTTTAACAAGCTTAACATTATTTCAACTTCATATACCATGAACCAAATATAGAACAGTGTACTCTAGATAAGAAAAAAATATATTAATATCTTGATGATAAAATGGACTTCCCTTATCTATTCTAATGGTAATCTATGAAGTTGCAACTTATTTATTATGCATGTAATAACTGATTCAAGGTGCATTGCGGTTCTGCACCAGCATGAAACAAAGTAAAAGTTAGCTATTTGGAAAAACTACAATCAGATTTTGGTTCTATTCTATTTGAATTTTAGTGCAAATTAATGGGCTGTATCATCTCAACTTCCTTATCGACACACACTTTGGAAAGATTGTTTATCCGTAGGAGCTATCTATATAATTGAACTATTAAAAATGCTTTAGTTACTAAAAACCAAGCCGCATATTCTGCATATTCTCTTTGCAACTATCCTAAACAGGAATTAGTTCGGGGTCGCGGTATCAGGGACCGTAATCTTTTCAACTGTCCAACAAACGCAAAAATGAGTGTAGCCTAAAAAATAATCCTAAATAGCTTGAACGAGCGTTCTGATTACCAGGCACATTTTCTCTCCATTGGAAGCAAGTTTTGGTAAACCTACAAGTTGTAAGGGTTGATGATATATCTCGAGTGTCAATTTCTCTGTAACATCTTGAAATTCACTTCATTCCTTGTCATATTTCTCTCTCCTTGATACCGAACCAACTTATATCCGTAGGGCCCCAAGGTACTCACATGTACATGAAATTGCAAAATGCGATGGCTCCAAAGAATGCAGAATTTCATATTCTATAATCACTTGGCAATCAGTGGTTCTAACAACGTATCTCCAATAAGTTCGATAATGATAATTAGACACATTTATTTTTACAAGTTGTGGCTACCCTTTACCATCTACAATCATTCAAAAATATGTTGCACACACTGCATCCTGCATCATCGAATACATCGATTTCTTGTCTCATCTCTACTCTGGGAACTTAATGGGTATACTTCTAGTTTTTTTTTTTTAGCTAAACTTATTAAAAATTCAAAGACTCTAATCTCTTGTAAATCGTCTTATCATAAATGACTTCAATTGATAGTTCTAATCTACTACGCTTATCGTGGTCTCCCAAGTCAAAGTTTGACGATCTGGAGTGTCTACCAGCTTATGCACGGCTCCGAAAATGTCGCAAATGTCCAAACTCTATGTGGAGACATGGGAAGTAACAGCCGAACAAAATGGACCACCACAATAAATAAAATACGTAATACGATTGACAAGATATTCAAGGTCCTGAATTGTTCATTTAAAAGCAAGTGTAGTTAAATCATGTCAAGCGAACCTTTTGTAAATCACAGTCATATATCCTCGAAACCATCGACGTCGTCAAGGTCACACGAATTCAACTTGAAGATTTCCTAACGTGTAATCCTCTCTTCAACTTGGGGTAGTTATCAAGACATAAGTTTTGGTGCGGCTATGAATTATGTTATAATATAAGGCAAGAGAACTAATTGACCAGAAAAAGAACGAAAGAGCCATCCTACCCCAAGGCTGAAGTACACATTGTGGCACAATCTCGGCCGAAATATACGATTACTTCGGTTCAAGTTATCTGATTTAAGCTGTGCTGCTCAGATGTGATGTATTCACGTTCCATTAGAGACCCCTTGTTTGTAATAATTGTGTTGTTCGTTCTTGGATGCAACTTCTATGGCGATAAAGTTATTTTGCTATTTAAACTGAGGCATCAGACTCTCGTTTTGAAGCCAGAGTTGTGCAGTTCTATCCTTAACTTCTTTTTTGTATTATTCTTTCTTTTCTTCTCTTTAATATTCATCCTCCATATTGAAAGATAGAAATCAACTTGATTCAATAAACTTTCACGAAACGCAAAGTAATATTAAATGGTTGCGGAAAAGGATGTTGCTCTCACGAGCATGGTTAGTGTCGGTAGTGGAGGACCTATAGAAGCTCCTGAAGATCATCAAGTTAATTTGGCTGCAATTACTTCACAAGCTATCTCTCTTGGTGAAGTTGGTGGTTCGTTAACAACCGAGCAGAAACTTTTCATTTTGAAAAGATTGAACTATGATAAATTGGAATCTTTAGAAGATTTACCTGTTTCAGCTACTTTTATGATCGAAAAGATTGAAAACTTGCTGGTTTCTGACGCAATTGAAATCTTGAAAGAAACACTTGAAGAATTCAAAAATGACTTCAATTTTCCCGAGCAGGATTTAGACTTGATTGAGAGACTTCTTGCAAGAACTTCACAAGAATCACCAGATTTCAAGACTACAGATAAGCTTTCCAAACAGTTTGATTTGCCTGACAAAGAAAAAGCTTTCGGTCTTGATTCCAAAGGTTCTGACATCGCTAGTGACAACTTCTTGGAGAAAAATAACCAAAGCGTTTATGAGATTTCCGACTTCGACTTGCAGGTCAGACTCGAGGCAAGTATACAAGCGTATTATTCACCTTATCCTGAAGTTAGAGCTATTACAGAACCTTTTGACGATCCAACTATTCCTTGTGAAACTTTCAGAGCTTACGTTATTGCAATCATTTGGGTTGCTATTGGTGCTTTCATCAACCAGTTTTTCACTCAAAGACAGCCTGCCATTAGTTTAAATACTTCAGTTGTACAGCTTTTCCTTTATCCAAGTGGTCAGTTGTGGAGCTACATCATGCCCGATATTGACATCAAACTCTATAAGAATTTCTCCTTTAGGTTGAATCCTGGTCGTTGGACATATAAAGAGCAAATGTTTGCAACAATTATGTTCTCTGTATCCGCTGGTACATCATACGTATCGTTTAATATTTATACTCAGAAAGTGGGAATCTTCTATGGAAATGATTGGGCAACCTGGGGATATCAAATCTTATTGGTATTATCGACAAATTTCTTAGGTTTTGGATTTGCAGGAATATTACGTAGGTTTGCAGCTTATCCAGTTAAGGCAATTTGGCCAACTATCTTACCAACACTTGCGTTAAATCAAGCCTTACTTCAGCCTGAAAGGAAATCAAATATCAACGGATGGACAATTTCAAGATATTACTTCTTTTATGCTGTAACATCGTTTTCATTTGTTTATTTCTGGCTCCCAGATTACCTCTTTAATGCACTTTCTACTTTCAATTGGATGACTTGGATCAAACCTGATAACTTTAATCTTGCAATGATTACCGGTTCAATATCAGGTTTGGGCTTAAACCCAATTCCTTCATTTGATTGGAACATTTTGGCAAACAATAGTCCTTTAATTCGTCCATTCTATTCACAAGCAAATGAATTTCTTGGAATTTGTCTTGCCTTCATTGTTATCGTTGCACTTTATTGGACAAATAATAAATGGACTAGTTTCTTACCGATTAATGCTAACGGTTTATATAATAATTTGGGGGAACCTTATGTGGTTAGTAAAATTTTAGACGAAAAGGGATTCCTTGATAATGAGAAATATCAATTATATGGTCCACCATTTTATACCGCTGGTAATTTAGCAGTTTATGGTGCATTTTTTGCCATCTATCCATTTTCAGTCATATATGAGACCGCAACAAGATGGACTGCTTTTAAAGAATCTGCTGTAAGTGTTTATCAGACATTCAGACATTATAATAGATCTGGCTATGAAGGATTGAAAGACCCACATTCTAGAATGATGGCAAGTTATAAGGAAGTACCAGAGTGGGTATTTCTCATTATTTTAGTGATTTCGATTGTATTAGCAATTATATGTGTTGAAATATACCCAACAAATACTCCAGTGTGGGCTATATTCTTTGCAGTTGGAATTAATTTTCTTTTCTTGATTCCATTAACTTCTCTTATTAGTTCTACTGGATGGGGTTTCGGTTTAAACGTTTTAGTTGAATTAATCATTGGGTATGCACTTCCTGGTAATTCTCAAGCATTAATGATTATCAAAGCTTTTGGTTATAACATCGATGGTCAAGCACAAAATTATGTTTCAGATCAAAAAATGGCACATTATGCTAAAGTTCCTCCTCGTGCCCTTTTCAGAGGTCAAATGCTTTCGGTTATTGTACAATCATTCATTGGTTTAGCAGTTATTAATTGGCAAATTGATAGTATGAAAGACATTTGTCATCCAGGTCAAAAACAAAGATTTACTTGTCCAAATGCCAGAACCTTCTTCTCAGCATCTGTATTATGGGGTACCATAGGACCCAAGAAAGTATTTGGAGGTCTATATCCTGTATTACAATATTGTTTCTTGATTGGATTTTTATTAGTGTTCCCAGCACTTGCATTTAAGAAGTGGGGACCAAAGAAATACACCAGTTTTTTTCAACCCTCAATTATCATTGGAGGATTCTTAGATTGGGCTCCATATAATTTATCGTACTATACTGGTAGTATGTATTTATCAATTGGATTCATGTATTATATCAAAAAGCACTACTTAACTTGGTGGGAGAAGTACAATTTTGTCCTTTCAGGTGCTATGAGTGCTGGTATTGCATTTAGTAGTATCATTATTTTCTTCGCAGTACAATATCATGATAAGAGAATTAGTTGGTGGGGAAATAATGCTCCAATTGAAGGTATTGATGGTGGAAATGGACAGCAAGCAAGATTCAATGTTACCGAATTAGCTCCAGATGGTTATTTCGGTCCTAGAATAGGAAACTTCCCATAGTTCAACTCTTAAAACAATCTAAAGCTATCATTAATTCATTGTTTTTATCAAAAACTGGTTTTTTTCCTTCTGTTGTTCTGTTGTATTCTTTAAGTATCTATGTGGTTTGTTCTATGAATATGAATATAATCTTGTTTGTATGCAGGTCGCACCCAAGACTGGTTCTTGAGCATTTGTAGTACTTCAAAGACAAATTACATTGCATTTCTACTTTAGTTGTCTTTACTCTTCTTTACTGTGCTTTACCTTTTTCTTTTCTTTTCTTTTCTTACTTGCCTTCAATTTGGAGGTATTGCCCAAAAATGTGTATTGATTTAGCTATGGGCCGTGCACACATAAACAAAAATATACTTCGTAAGTAATTATATTGAATTGAATTAAACATGTCGAAGATTCATCTTGCAACAACGACCTTAAATGTTCCATACATGTCTGGATCACTTCACTGGTGATGATCAAATCTATGTATATATGTATCTCATAATAAATTTTTTTCTTTTAAAATTTTTTTCTTCATCATTTCATACCATTGGTTTATATCTCCTCCACCTTCAGGATGAATTGCTACTATAATCATAGTCATATTATCAAATCCAATCCCAGTAATATTATTGGCCATTTCAATACAATTATTCAATACTAATTCAGTAATATGAGTTAAGGACCATCCTAATGCAAGTTTATCTCTTATCACTTTGATAAGATCTCTGTCAGTATAACAGTCCCATATTCCATCGCATGCTAATATAATGAATTCTGGTATTGGTAAAAGTTTCTGATCATAAATTAATAATTCTGGTTCAACCGTTACTTGATTTAATTCTGGTGGAATATGGATCAATCCATTCTTAAAATATTTCTTATTGGTATTCATATAATAATAATCTCTTGATGGTTCAACATATGGTATCTTAAATTTGAAATCTCCAAACGCTCGTGATAATCCTAATATTTCATTAACTCTATTATTTATCACATATCCTCCACTATTCTCTATTCTTACTCTTTCTCCCATATTACTTGGTTTATGATCAAATGATAAAGTCTTTGGATATCCTCCTGGTAATGAAAGTATACATCTTGAATCTCCGGTATTTGCTACCATAATGTATCGTTGTTCTATCACAGAAACAATGATTGCTGTGGTTCCACAATGAGTAGAATCATGATGAACTAAATCCAGGTCAACTTGAAAAAACGAATCTTTAATCGTTGAAATATATTTGGTAATGGTATTCATATTTTCCTGTCCACTTGAGAGCAATTCTCCTAATTTTTTAAAAATTAGTGTGGGTAAATGATCACTTACAAAATCGGCACTAGAGCGACCACCATGACCATCAAATACTCCAAATATGGCAAGCGATTCATCTTCATTAAATTTAGTGTTGTGAGCATCTTCCATAGTCATTCGATATCCTTGCATTGTACCTATTGCAAAAGTGAGAGTTTGACGAGGTTGAAGATCAAGAGTCTTCTCCTGAATTGGGTGTGAGAGTAATTGTCCCATTGCATGCTATATTTGTTAAATTGAAGTAAGATTGCTCCTTTTGAGATGGAAGGCAACCAACAAACAAAAAAAAAATAACAAAACCAAAACTAACTTGAAGTGTACAAGGGTGGGCCGATGAGATTTCTGTAAACTCAAGGATTCACTCTTATTCTCCTTTCTAATGTACACCAGGAACTCGAAAAGATCTTAAGCAAATAAAGGTGGTTTATAGTTAGGAGGCTCCTTCCAATCAAAGGCAAGACAATCGCAGTTTTCTTTTCTCTTATAGACAACCGATTGTGCCGTCAATACAAGCCGATAATTCCTTCTTCTTCTAATTCTTCCACTTCTTCTTCTTCTTCTTCTGATTCTTCTGGCTATCAGAGAATCCGTTTCAAGAGATCCAGATAAGTTCAGTATCAATAGTGATGTATCTAAAGGTTACTGTTATGTGTTCTTTTATTTTTTTGGTTTTATCCTTTAGCAAAGATATGCGACTCTCAATTGTTTAGGCGATTAGTGCAATATATTCCTGTATATTGATGACACCCAGTTTGGTCGCGTGCCCGTTCAAGAGACAGAAATAGGGCCCCTTTTTGGAAAAAGTTGGGGGAGTTGATAAAGGGAGACAGGGGTATTGAGAAGCCAGTGATAATTGAAGGATATTCACGGGTAATGATTGAATATTGGAGGTTGGTAATCAAATTCAAATAGAGTTTAAACTTAAATTTCAATTGAACTAATTTCAATTTCAATAGTTAACAGTTGTACGGTGATAATACATTTCAACTATTTCAATTACGTCATTGACAGAGGGTAAGTTTTGGGTTTCTATTAAAGTTCATGGGGTGAGTGTGTGGGGTCCGCAGGAGTTTAATTTTGTCCGGCGCGGGAAAGGAACGTTCGCATGGACCATTGGATAAATGGGGCCAATCGAAGAAATAGATTATGGTAATATTCTCTTGTCCATTGGTGAAACATGTAGTGGAATGTTAAATGATTGAGTTAGTGGTGGAGAAATCTAGGTAAGAGACTTGTTGACTGCTGTGTGCTCTACCAGTAGATGCTTTCTGATATAATTTCTGTATCTCTCTGTATCTCGCGGCTATGTTTCAGCTATTCTCTTACAATATCTCTGTATATACTCTTTGTTTTCTCACTAAAGTCACTGCTACCTATATGCTATTCTGTGCTATCTCACAGTTACCTATCTGCTATATCTCTGACGTTTTCCTGCTATTTCTCTGCTATATCTGCTATCTCTCTGTTGTCTCTCTCGCGGTGTAGCTAACAGTAGGTCGCAAGTGGCTCAATACAACCTAGTGTACCGTGTGCCAACGCCTCCATCGATTTTTTTTAGTTCAATGTCTTATCACTACAGTCATACACTAGTACACCTTCGCTAACATAAAAATAATCGTTTTTTCTGCCTAATTGGATACCTCTAACCTTAACTATACCGTTCTTCAAACCTCATTTTCATCCTACAAGCAAACTCTCCTACTTCTCTTCGCAGTGGTGAGCTTCTAATGTGCAGAGAGAAACTTGACTTGTCCAGGTCCTACCGTCCCTCCCTCTCTCAATCTTTTTCACCATGTTCTCCATATCACCAACTCTATCTAATCAACATCTCACTTGTCCATATTGCTAACTATTACCGTTCAATTGCTATTTGCACAATTACTTGTCTCCTAGAATACTAAACGTCTATCCACCTAAACTCTTCCTTCGTTTTCCGTTTCTATCTTCTTTTTGTTTGCTACATTCTCTATCATTCCTAGTTAAATTGAGTTCTAATGCAACTTCCAATTATTTCAAAGGCCTCAATTGATGGTGATAAAAATTATAAACCTCCTTCATCATTCCCAATTGGCCCTAAATTTACAAAATATGAACATAACCCAATTCTAACTCCAAATCCTGATAACGAATTTGAAAGCTCTTACATTTATAATGCTACTGCAATTGTTGTAGATGATAAGGTGTTTCTATTATATAGAGCTCAAAATGAAGCGAAAACTTCGAGTATTGGTCTCGGTTGGTCAACTGATGGTTTTAATTTCTTAACATTTTCAGAACCAATCTTATCTCCTACTGAACCTTGGGAAAATGGAGGAGGTTGTGAAGATCCAAGAATTGTAAGAGATCCAATTTCAAAAATTTTCATTATGTCTTATACGGCTTATGATAGAAATCATGCTAGATTATGTATTGCAACTTCAGAAAACTTATTTGATTGGAAAAAATATCCTCCGATAATTCTGCCTGATAGTATTTGGAATGATATTGCAATAGTTCCAAATGGAGATCAAATAATTCGTAATGCTTGGCTGAAACTGGGAGCTATATTTACTGAAAGACATAAAGATACTGGTAAATATTATATGATTTGGGGAGATTGTGCATTCTATTTGGCAGAATCTGAAGATTTGATTCATTGGAAATTGAAGACAAATGATTATCATGCAAATATTTTTGCTAAAGGAATATTCAATTGGCAAGATAAACTTATTGAACCAGGACCAGCACCAATCAAAGTGGAATATAAGAAAGGGTCCAAAAAGAATCATTATATACTTTTCTATAACTCTGCTACTTTAGGTGGAGGCAATCTTGACAAGGACACATATTCAATATCTCAAATGCTTATTGATTATGATGATTTGTCTCCAGTTGCAAGATTAGAAAAGCCAATCATAGTACCTGATCGAGATAATGAAAGAATTGGACAAGTTGATAAAGTTGTATTTACTGAAGGAATTGTTCAATTTAAAGGGAAATGGTTTTTATACTTTGGACAAGGAGATTCTGAATTGGGGGTTGCTACTGCTGATGTAGAATAGGGGGGATGCTATAATAGAGTTGTCCTGTGAAGTTTGGAAAAATAAACATTAGAAGTCATTCTGTCACACTGCAGAGTTGCTACTGAGTTGCTGCTGAGTTGCTACTGAGTTGCTACTGAGTTGCTTCTGTCTTACTACTGTCTTACTGTCTTACTGTCTTGCTACTGTCTTATTCTATTATAACATCACTTTAACATTACTTCATCCTATTATATCTATCTCTCATTCAAATGTCCTTACTATTGTATATCTACGCTCACAGAGCATATCCTTGCACCATCCTTGATCTATGGTTCACAAACTTTGTAGTGTCTTCACTTTCTTTATTCTCCTATTTTCCCTTGTCTTCTTTGATATTTCATCCCTTAACTAATCTCTATGAAGTATCTTCTCTAGATTGAATTAAACAACTCAATTTCCATGCTCTATCTTCTTCCTTCCTGTTCAATTGACTCACTTTCCAAAGCTCTAATAATATAAGTTCTTGCATTGGTGGAACCAGGATTATATTGTAATCTTCAAATTTATCAGACTTGCTAGTTCCTCCTATGGAAAATAAAGTATTCCTTTTGTTCATTTGATTGGTATTTGAATTCTCTGAATCACTATATGGAATCTGTAAACTTTCAATGTCTGCTATAATTCTAGTAATCTTCAAATATTTATCAATGTTGATCAATTTTTGATTTAAAAACGAGTTTGCCTTTCGATAATTAGGATTTCCTTCAGTAACGAAGGTCAAATCTTGTAAAAATAATGAAAAAAATGGAACAATTGGAATATTATAATCATTGGCAACCAAAAAGTTCCGAAGTTTCGATCTATAAATCGAATAATTCTTATCAGGATGAATAATTCCTGATAAATAATCGTAAAGATCCTTGTATTTAGGAGATAATTCAGCCCAAACTTTTGAAAGTCTAGTGATTAAATGAGATTGTAACGAAGTAATAACAGCTGCCAATGAATTAAAATTCCTTAAATAAAGACAAGAAATTGCAACTTTTAACCAAGTCTTAATTATATTCAATCTCATCTTTTGATTAATTTTAGGTTGTAAAGTTGATTCTAAAACATATCCTGATAAACAATTAGTGAATAATAATGATTGACGAATATTTGGCGCAAGTTTTAAATGAGCTCTTTTAGCAGTGAAGTTCCCATTCAACAATTCATCAGGTCTTATTGAACAAAAGATAAATGATTCAATCAAGGTCAATTGTTTTGCAATTTCTAATCCATTAAAATCTAAAAGATTTGCTCTATAATTTGATAATACCCAACTTTGATCACTTAAGTTATACCAATTTCGTAAAATAGATTTTAAATCTAAAGGAATGAACAATTTTTGATCAATAAATTTAGGATCACACCAACTTGAACCTAATATAGCACGATAAGTTAAATTTACCTTCTCTATGGTTGCTAATTGACTTTTAGATAAAAGAGTATGAGAAGAAGAAGTTTGATTTCCAATTCCTAGTGGCATTGGTAATGAAATAGATGACAAAGAATTAGCAGTTGAAGAATTGGTATTAATTTTTGATAATTCATATCCGTCAACCATAGAATACCTTGCTGAGTTATCAAGTGACATACTTGCAATAGAATTTTTCCTTGCAGATCTGGTGATTGTAATGGTTCTAGTGAAAATTTGCTTTTGAGATCTTGATCTCTTAGTTATTTTTTGATTCTCAATTAATGGTCTTGAAGATAATTTGGCTGCTACTTCTATCAACTTGATTGCATCTAATGGTAAGTATGTTGAGAGGCATTCATTAAAAAAATTTATCAAAGTGGTTAACAATGCATAATCTGTTTCATGATTCCAATAAGATTCTAACCAAAGTTGAAACATCTTTGCAATTAATCTTCGACGATTTTTTAATTTCACTTCAGCAGTTAAGTCGTTTGTTGAATCGAATTTGCTTTGAGAAATTCCAAATCTAGCGATTAGTTCTTCAATTAAATCAATACCATTTGCAAAGCTTCTGAAACAAATGAAAAATGTTGAAACAAAGAAATATTCTGGTGGAGACGTTTCGTTAGTTAGCGTATACACCAATCCTTTAAATGAAGCTCCTAAAAGATTTCCTTGACTATCAACAAGTAATTCGTCTTTTATATTATGCCTTTCACTTACAGGCGTATTTGGATCGTTATTTGAAAAAGGTTCGAATTCTGCGTTTGACATATTAAATGGAGAAGATCCATCAATATCAGACGCTAGAACGTCATGCAACATTTGGGCTCCATTTTCAGTCATCATCAATTCTCCGGTTTTACCAGATCTCATCATTGAAAATCTATTCAGCGGTTTACCTGGTTTATTAAATTCCTTCAAATCACTTTGTTGAACTGATTGAGCTTTAGCAATTCCTAAAGAACATTTCCTTATAAGATCATTAGGCTCAACTCTCATCTTGGAGTAATCAGGATATGACCTTTCAGAATTAAGTTTGAAATCCCCAGTCACTTCTAATAATTTTCTTACCGATTTAATAGTAGAGCTTATTGATTTCACCATTTTAGAGGCAATAAGAATTAAATCTCCTCCTTCTTGTGTATAATAATAATCTGCCAATTGACTTTTTGAAATTGGTTTTGAAGTATTTTCTTTATCTTCTTCGGTTTCATTTAATGTTTTGACAACTAAAGACTTCACTCCTGATACAAGATCACTCACTAATGATAGCAAAGAATCAAGTGAACTATCAAGATCTGCCGGCTTTTCAGAAGAGAAATCAGAACCCGTTTTAGAAATGAATAATAACTCTCTCAATAACAAGATAATTTGATGAGTTAAGTTTTCTAAAATCTCACAACCAGTGGGATTATGTTCAATCAAATCTAGTCTACCAATAATCATTCCTAGATAAGAATATAATAAGCCATTAAGCTCTGTAATTCTTTGTTTGGCAAGAGGAGGAGATGGTAATAATGGATAAGTATTCATATCATTCTGAAGTTTCCTTTCATTTTCAATTTTGATAATTTGTCGACTCTCTGTCGACCAAACTTGTATAAAATCAACGGCTTTGCTAGTTACTTGATACACCATAAGAGTCAAAACTTCAATCTTGTTAAAATTAGAAGTACCCTTGAACTGACTTGCCTTTATCATTAGAGTGTACCAATCTGCCAATAATGATTTCCTCTTTTTACGTACAATAGGACGCTTAGTAACAATCTCATTGGATCTAGAAAGACAATCAGTTTCCTGGAGTAATAGCCTCACTCCATCTCTTATTGAATTTACCACTCTAATAGAAAAAGTATATCTTCCATTACGAGTCTCATGAGATAGTGGATTCGTTAAAAAGGAACCACAAGCATGAAATAATGGTTTCAAGTAAGTGCTATTGGGTAATCGACCATCATCAAGTTCTTCGGATGATTCATCGGCATCCAAATCTTCTCCAACCGATATACCAAAGTAATTCATTGGAATCCAACCTCTTTTCAATGACTTAATTAAAGTAACTTCCCCCCAACCTGACTCATCAATAGAATGAACAAATGCTAAATCATCTTTTTCAAATGAAAGGCATATAGAAACATCGGATTCTGATTGTAGAGTTGAAGAATCAAATGTATGAAGGGCTCTTATAAACAAAGTCGATAAATCTTCTTCTTCCTGTGAATGTGTTGATGATGCTGTGGTACTTCTTGGAATATCTGTGTTAAGATCAGTAGCAATTTTATTTTGTGCACTAATTTCATCCAATGGACTGTTTTTTGGGTCAAGCACTGAATTGGTGAATGAAATATTAAGCCCTAAAGGATATTTTTGATTTAAAGTATCATTGATCTCTACACCACTTTTCCCCAATTCTATCAAGATATCATTCTTTTCCTTATCAGTCACTGGTTCCTTCGAAGGTGAAATTTCTTCAAACTTTTTCACCAAATCTTTTCTTACCGGAGCTTCATCTTCTTCTCCTATGGTTGGTTTGACAGTATTTCTGACCTTAATAGGAGACCCTTTGTTGTTTTTAAAATCCAGTATTGAGCTACACCTACTATGAGCAAGTGAAGAACTATAACTTGCAGAGTCCTTATTATTGAAATTGAACGAATTATCTGATGAATTTTTCTTACCACTGGGGGATTCAATACCTAAGACGTTCAAACTACCAGTAGAAAGAACGTTAGCAGAATCATATGCATCTCCAATGCTCTGGACATCATTTGGATATAGACCTCTATCAGTACTACTCATGAAACTGGATCTATTACTTAAGGTACTTACCGCAGAACTGGAATCCTTAGATGCATAAATGCCAGGTTGAATGCTTCTATTATCATCATTACCATATTTTTCATTAATTTTCTTGTAGTATAAACTTGTTCTATGGCTCTTGTCCTGTTGATCGTGTAACTTTTGAACATTTTGATGAAATGAACTCATAAATTGAACAGAATTTCTAGAAGTCGATTGGTTAGCTTGTTGAATTGTCATTGAGAGTCGTTTAAATTTGTTGCTAAGTTCTCTTTGAGGTAAAACTAATTTTTGATCCAGTTCATTGGGGATTGTCAAATTAGAATTGAAGAGATCGTTCGTTAATAAAGGGGTTGTATCGTCGATTGGATCATTTCTTGGTGGTTGAGAGATTACTGGGGTGGCATCGTCATCCAAAGTGACATCAGGATCAACAACTCCATCAGCGCTATCCATATTCTTATTAACAATCAGATCACTTATCGATCCAAGACTGTATTGTTTCCCACTATCAGCAGTCACATAAGATTGGAAAGTTTGATCACTTTGTTCTGATATTAATCCTCGAGTACCATTTCTTAAATTCAATTCCTCGGGATCATTATTATTGGTGATAGGAGTGAAACTCCTGGGATATTTCTGTGTCTCGTCAATTGGAATATTATCATTCGATATGTTAAATTCTGATTCTAGAGGAGAGTAAACACTAGAAGCTCTACTGAAATGACCATTTGGTCTAGTAACATCTGAATGAACTTCAGATGAAGGTTGAGTAAAACTTGATTCCATCTAAATGACGATGAAAGTTTTCCTTCTTTTTTTTTTTTGTATTTTGTGGGAAAAAATTACACAACAGACAATCTTTAAATTATCAAAAGCTGAAATGTAATAAGATTTTTAACCAGTTATACCAAATTATGAACTATTTGGCATAAAAAAAGCGACTGTCAAGGATAAAAAATGTATTGGTTGGCTATGTTTAAGAAAAAATGTCTCGGTGTCTGGACCCGATGTTACGCGAAGGAATGTGCTGGTAAGAACGAAATGTCTCGCAAATCTTTCGATGTTGAGTTGGCAATCAACAGAACAATTATCAACAAAAGAATGAATTGTATGGTTGGATATTGTAAGTGGAGATCGATCTGAGTCAGGATGACAATGATCAAATCAAAAAAAAAAAAAAAAGAAGAAACTGCAAGAATTGAAGTTAGATCTCTAGGGAAAATGGCTAACTATGTAGTTATTGGTTGCAATACTCAGGCCAGCTTTTAATGTATAAGTAAGTGAATAGGTCAAGTAATCAGTAGAAAGTAGAAAGTAAAAGATAAAGAAAAGAAAAAGAAACCGATAAATATGAATAGCAAATTTTTCGAACCAGACTAATTCTCACTGGTTGATGGGTCTTAAGCTTCGGAATGGGAATCTATATAGCCGTGCTCCATAGCCCTGATCAAGAGGTTTATAATAATTTTTACGCGTTTTGGGTTTTTTTTTTTTTTCTGGCGTTCTCTTTCTATCCAAATTGGTGTGAGTGCAGGAATCTTAAAGGGAGTGAGTGCAGGAAGACTCTGGCTTCGTTTGACAGTATGATTACCGATTGACTAACTGAATACATTATAATCTCAGTACGGTTGCAAAGCAAATTAATTATGGGTTTATTATGATTGTGGAATGGTTCAGTATGAATAAATCTGGGTGAAATTGTGATTAAACTATGGTTCCACGGAGTTTGCTCCATGTACAAAATTATGCTTTGATTATGACAGCCGTTGCCATAACGTTGCGACTGCACTCGAATTTTGATTACGTTTTGATTGCAGTGGGACTGCATTCTATTTGCAGTTGCGCTTCCTCTACCGTACCATTACTGAATGAACGTTCATTACACCATTCGTACCTGATTGAAAATGATTACATCACGTAAAAATAATGTGCGCCAACGGGAGGAGGAAGAAGGGAAGCTCGAGTTGATAGGTACAGGGTCTAAAACAAGGCTATACAAGGTACTTCGGATTATCTGCAATCGACTAAATGTATCAGCAGAAGAGATGGAGGTAGGATAGACGAACCACGTGACGGATGAATTGATATCAAATACAGACCTTAATTGAAAAGAACCACTGCAGATAAAACACAGAGGTTGTTAAGTAGCTGACATGAGCTCCCTTTACAGTTAAATGGTTCATGATATAAGCAAATCTTCCGTGGGACATGGATGCTCTATCTAAGATTACGGATTTCCATATTCCCATCCCGCTAACTCCATTCCAACTCTTTAACACCTTTAACTCCGGAATTGTGGGAGATATGCTCATGTACCTCTTCTTAATCTCCGTCTGCACATTAGTATAAGAAATCGAATCTGATTTCCTATAAATAATGCTGCTTTCCAGTGAACTAAGAGTACATTCTTTCAATATCTAACATTCTCAAAAATGGAAAATATTACTCACTGGCAAATAGAATTCAATAAACCTTCCGAAGTCAAGAAGACTACAATTGATCCCAAATCAATTGGCTCGAGTGAAGTCCTTGTAGAGAATTATGCTTGGGCTTTAAATCCAATAGATCCATTCAGCAGAACTGGTTTGTTCCCCTTGGTTACTGTACCTTATGTTGGTGGTTTCGATACTGCAGGGATCGTTAGAGCTATTGGTGATGGAGTTACAAAAGATATCAAAGTTGGCGATCGGGTTGTATGTCTTTGTCGTGGATCCATTTCCAAGTTACCAACACAATCGGGTTTCCAGAATCTTTCGTTGGTGGATGAAACTGCAATGGCAAAGATTCCTGAAAACATTTCCTTTGCTGAAGCAAGTGTGATTCCTTTGACTTTAGTGACTGCTGCTTGTGGTTTATATGACAAAGAATATTTGGCATTACCTTTGCCAGCTGTGAATTCCGAGCCTATTAATAAGACCGTTATAGTATGGGGAGGAGGTTCATCTGTTGGTTGCAATGCTATTCAACTTCTTAAAGGATCTGGTTTTGATGTTGTTACCACTTGCTCTGCGATCAATTTTAAACTTGTAGAGAATCTTGGAGCTTCCAAAGCCTTTGATTATCACAGTGAAACTGTGGTGGACGACATTGTTAACTATTTGAAGGACTCAGAGGTGTCAGGAATTTTTCATGCTGCTGGTATGGAACCTACTCCAATCTTTACTTTAAGTAGCAAGTTGCCTGGTAAGCCGTTCATTGCAACTTCCTGTACTCAGAGTCAGAATATCCCGGAGTCTGTGAATGCCAAATTCATTATCGTAAATGCTGAACAAGTTGAAGCATTGTTTGCATATTTGTCTGATTCGCTTGCTGCTGGAAAGTTCAAGCCATCACCAAGACCAAAGATCGTTAGTGATAAAGGCTTAGAGGACTTGGAAATTGCCATAACAGAGAGTTTAAGTGATTTTCAGTCCCGACTTCTTTCGGCTGGACCAACTGCTCCTGCTTCGACCAACAATGCTTATAAGCTTGTTCTAACCAGACCAGAGGCATAGAAGGGTTTGAAGGGTTTGAAGGATGCGAAAGGTTTGAAGGGTGAGAAAGGTTTGAAAGGTACTCCAGTTACGTCCAAGCACATTTGTATCTGCAAATATATTGAATATGCCACTAATATATTCTTCTTGTATTAGTTTCTTGTAGTGAACTTTTGTTGTTCTCTGGCACCATAACGACAGTTCCATATTTTGGGAACTGTGCCAAAGTAATGAAGGGCTGTTTTGAGGAAATAAAGACCAATTGACATCTAGAGTTATGAAAGTGACTCAAAGAAATATTCTGTAATTGGGATGTACTCTGCGAGCCGGTTCAAGTTCGAGTTGTGTTGATGAGAAGCTATCACTTGCGAGCAGAGAACCCAAAAACATGAGAGATCAGAATGGAGCCGGAAAAGTATTCATCAAAAGAGGTGAAGGTAGATATCGCTAATCCCAACAAAATTTCATCTGTAGATCCTACTTAAACTTGAAATATATATGTAATTACATGATAGAGGCATCTGCCAATGTCTCCAAGTTTACATTGACCAAGCTGAGAGGGACTTACCTCGTTCAAAGATACGGTGACTTGAGCTATCTTCCAAAGTCCTACATACCTTCAAATGCAATAAAAGACAAGCTACTTTCAAATAATCAGGATAAACCATATGTTGCACCCATAAGAAAAGATCTAGTGGTATGAGGAAACAGTGAAAAGGGATACTTGGGGCCGACCTTCGTTTGGGTTCCGAAAAGTTGCAGCCAAAGTCCCCGCGAGATGCCAAGATGCAGTCTCTGTCGTGTCTTCAATGCTTCAAATTTGTTCTTCGATGTGTGTACCTCTATACAGGTCTTGAAGCACTTGTAAGAACAAACTGAAAGTGAATAAAAGATAACTGCAAATCAAGAAAGAAGGACAAAGAAAAGATCTTCTGGTTTTTTGGAAAAGTTTTAAAGGGTAAGAATATTGTGGCATTTTTCTTTATTACTCAGAACTGTAGCTACTGGTTTTTTTTCTTTTTCTTTTTTTTGTTTTTGCACTTAGAGATGGTTTCTTTCACTTGCAAAACATGTTCCACTACTTTAGAAGATGTCGAGATGTTGAAACATCTTTCATCAACAAGACATAAATCTATACAATATGATCCGCTGGAAGAAACGGTTGCTTGTGAAGAATGTTCTGATACAAATATACATCAACTAGTAATTCTGAGAATTGGTCTTTCAGATATGGCTCTTTTATGTCAACTATGTCTCTCTAAAGATGAAAAACCTTCAACTCAATATTCATTAAGTAATGGTTCAATACTTAAGAAACTTGCCGATTATTATCGATTTAGAGATATTGAATGTGCATTTTGTGGGTCTGAGAAACGTTTAAGTGTTGCAAATTTCTCTAATAATGATCAAATCATCGTATGTCCAAATTGTATTTCGAAAGTTGATCCTAAGGCTAAACTAGTATCGGAAGATAGTGATGAATTTTTATATGCTTTATTGGGGATAAAAGAATTTGTACCACTGAAGGGAAAGGGCAAATCATTTGGCAAAGGAAGAGGTAGGAAACTTGGTAGAAGGGGAGGTAAAATGGGTTCTAGAGCTCCAAGAAGATCAAATCCTAAAGATTCTGTTACTGATGGTGGCGATAATGAAAGGTCGTCACATTTTCATAACGCAAGAGCGGCCGCTTTTGCAATCAAAACTGGAAAAACTGTATTAGCGGTTGGTTCAACTACCACTTCTCCGCTTCAAAGTAAACCTAGTTTTAAATCCAATTCGAGAACTCACTCTAGATCTTCTACTCCTGTTCCAAAGGTTTCTAATGCAAAAAGTTATTCGTCTAATTCTAATGCTGGGGGTCCCAAACAGACTCGTAAACCTTCGAATTCGAGTCCTAAAGCACCAAGGAGTCTGCAATCTAAAGAAGAATCCAGAGTATCGTCAAGGAATTCAGTTCCAAAGAAAGCACATTCAGGTGATGGTAAAGAAAGTAATTCGATTTCAAAACCTGCTAATGGTGATCTGGATGGAAAATCCAGCTCCAGAAAGGAATTCAAGAAAGAAGCCATTAAAGATTCTAAGATCAATGGAAAGAAGAGCATTAAAAATGACCCCATCACCACAAACCCAAAAAGCGGTGCCAAACTTAATGTTAATAGCAAGAATAAAGCAAACAATCCAGGCGGAAAGAATGGAAAAGTTGAACCGTCAACTAAAATTGTTTCCCAGGATAAGAAAAAGCAACCAGGAAAGCAAATGAATGAGCCAACTTTGGTATTACCTTCTAATATAAAGAAGTATGAACCCTCACCTGAGCCTCCTCTTACATTTGAGTCGATGACTTCGTACTTTGAAGAAATGAGTTATAATCTTTTCCGAGAAGAACAGATTAGTATTCCAAACAGTAACAATACAATTATCAATTCACAGGATATGTCTCTCGAATGGTATGCTGATCAAGACAAGAAACACAAACAATTCAAAGTTACAATCTTATTAACTGATGACATTCTTAATCGTTTAATGAGTAAGAAAATGCAGCAAATTAAAAAGACTCCATTTTCAGTTAACCAATCTGTATTTCTTATTCTTGGGGATGACATACCATGGTGTGGTAACATTGTTACTGCTGATTCTAGAAGTGCTCAAAAGGGACGTAAGGGAGGAATCAAGATCTTTGAAATGGTAATTGAATTGTATAAATGGAACTCCCAACCACTTCCTACTTCCGTTGATGTTCGATGGCTAAAAATCTTACCCGCATCCATTCCTGTCAGTAGAGTATTTATGGCAATGTCAAGAATATCAAATCCAAAATTTATTAACATGATTCTTGGTAAGGAGCCAATCAAACAAATTGTGTTTAGAAATTATCTTAAATTCACTAAAGATACTTTCAATGAGTCTCAAAAAGTTGCCATTCAATCTGTTTTAAATAATTCAATTACTGTCTTGCAAGGTCCTCCTGGTACTGGTAAAACCTCTACTATATATGAGATCATTCTTCAATTGTTAGATAATTTGAACACTTATCCAATCCTTGTGGTTGCAGCATCAAATATTGCTATTGATAATATTGCTGAAAAGTTAATCAAAGACCACGAAAGATCTATTCTTAGAATTGTTTCAAATGAAAAGGAAAAGGAATATACAAGAGATCATCCTTTAAGCTCAATTTGCTTGCATCACAAAGTTTATGATTCATTACCTAATAACTTAAAGGAAGTTGTAAATGATATCAAGAACCCTAGAGCTACCGTAAGTCAAAATCAATTCAAGAAGTTATTAACTCAACAGATTGATATGTCTGATACATTAATTGCTCAAGCAAGAGTGATATTCACCACAACTGTGGTAGCAGGAGGAAATCAACTTAAGTCGGTGAAGAAATTACCAGTGGTTATAATGGATGAAGCTACCCAATCGTCTGAACCAACAACATTGATTCCATTATCAATGCCTGGAGTTGAAAAATTTGTATTCGTTGGAGATCAAAAACAATTAAGTAGTTTCTCTCAAGTTCCAAATTTGTCATTATCACTTTTTGAAAGGGTGTTATTAAATGGTACTTATCGTACTCCTCATATGTTGGATACTCAATATCGTATGCATCCATTAATTAGTAACTTCCCAAGAAAGAAGTTTTATAACAGTTTATTGAAAGATGGTATAACATCGGATGATAGACGAATGGATAAAATTCCTGATAACCCGGTATTCTTTTGGGATACATGTGGTAGACATTCAGAAGATAGAGTTAGAATAGGATTTCGTGAAGATAGAGGATATACCTATTCTAACAAGGGGGAAGTTGGATTCATTACTGAAGTGTTAACCAAATTGATTTATGAAAAAGGAGTTCAAAGGTCTGATATTGGTGTTATTACTCCTTACCGTGGTCAAAGGGATTTGATTTCCTCGATGCTAGTGCAAAATGAACTTATTAACCCAGAGAAGCAGGATATCCTTATCGAAGTTGATAGAGATGACATTTATAATGATTCAAAACCTGTCACGATTCATACTGTTTCAGATATTATGATTGCTTCAATTGATGCTTTCCAAGGTCGTGAGAAGAACTTTTTGATCATTTCATGTGTTAGATCGAATGCCGAAAATAAAATTGGTTTCTTAAGCGATGAAAGAAGAATGAATGTGGCATTAACAAGAGCCAAATATGGTTTAATAATCATTGGAGATGTCAATTGCTTAAGAAAAGGAAACGTATTATGGAAAGAATACTTGGATGACCTTGAATCCAAAAACTCTATTCATTCAACTGCCAATTTTACCTATTAGGATAGAATATTTATTTTTTTAAAAGCGTCGTTATAGAGACGTGGATTGGTAACTTCTTCTTTTGTACATTTATTTCGCAGCCATTAATTTTTCATTCTAAACCTTTGTTAGGGTTTTCAGGACTGTTACCCGGCCAGCGTCTTATAAGTAGATGCCATTTCATAGACTTTTTTTTTTTCTCACATTCTTCTTCTTGTTCTTCTTCTTCTTGTATAACAACATAACTCCATTCTGTTTTCAGAATATAAACTGTATGTATCTGATATTATTATTATACTTTGTACTTATCTCCTTGTTGTTATGATGAAAACCTAACTCAGCTCACTCTTAGTCTTTTGACGGTGCTGATAAACATCCTTTTCCAACATTCATCAAATTTCTGATACCTTCATGGATATACAATATAATGTATTATGTATAGTTCTATTATTTGAATTAATTAACTAACAAAAATAGGATTATATTTATTAGCTTGTAACTTCTAGTTAGTAAAAAATATATAATGAGTTTATGAGTCAAGTTAACAGTTGCTATTGTATATGTAAAAGACTGGATGTAGCAATCGCACCCCCAAACCCCATAAAAAATACCGTCTAAGACTTTGAAGAAACTACTGGAGACTTGGGTCTTAATTCATCGATTTCTTCAGTCTGAGGAACTAAATAGTAAGGATTCCCGTTAGGAGAAGAACGACTTTTAATCATGGAATAAGAGAGTAGCTCTTGTTGATATTTGTAAGGTTCAAAATTATCAAGCAAGCAATCTGGACTCATTATTACCCAACCTGGTCTAACTCTCACTGGAGAATCATAGCCCATGTATGAAGGTAAAATATGTAATCTTCTATTTGAATGGCAAAAATTTTCAACCACTTTATATAACTTATCGGGAACTGCATTGTTAATATCGTCTTTCGTAGACTCAATTTGTAGATCTGTATCAATATTACAGTGAATTAAATGACTGTCCGTAGATCTTCTAACAGTTCCAGTGATACACATCCAACAATGCCATTGCTGTCTTTCAAATAGTGGAACTTTGGAATTGATTACGCTTTCAGTATTTGGATAATATGGAGAATCTTTGTTTAAAGGTATAAATACGAGTTCTTCCGACCGACGAAATTTTTTGCCCCAAGCATCAGAATTCAATAATTTTGTTAGCTCTTGAATTTTACGAGTAGTTGACCAAATGAATAAAAAGCCTGGTTTTGCACAGAGTTTATGTAAAGGTAAATCTCTTAATAAAGGATATATAAATTGATTTTCTGATAATGCACCAATCATAATTACATCAAATTGAAGTCTGTAGTCGGTGATCCATTTATTTAAAGTAGGAATTATCTTTCTGGGATCAACTCTTGCACCATATGGTTTGGTTGCATGGTCGGAAACTTGTTTTGTTTTAAGTTGACGTAACCTTTGAAGTTTAGGATAACCTTCAAGAGGGTTTGAGATATTGACAACATTTCTAATTGGTGAAATTCCAGTATGAAGATGATAATTCGTATAATCGATTTGAAATCCAACACTTGGTTTTTGGGTACCTTTCGAAGGTTCATATTTTCTTGAATTCAGAGGTTGTCTTGGATTATTATGAGGGTGCTCGAACATCTTGTTATCTTGCTTGCCTCTGTTCATGCTGAAAGAAGAGTCTGATTGAATTATATGATAAAACGATAATAAACTCAAATTGTAGAGTATTGAGAAATAGATAGCAAAAGAGAATAAATAAATATTTAAGATTCAAATTGTCCAAAGGGTCCCCCCTTTATAGTTCGCTGGGAGAACTTCCTAATTCGCAATAAATTTTGGCTGCAAAAAAAAAGTTTCCTTTGGCTTCGTTTCAGAAATCGCAGAATTGAAACCTTTGGCTATTTATGTTTCACAGAGTCAACTGTTACTTCAATTAGTAAAGAAATTGTTTCGACACACCTTAGGAGACTAGAAAATATTTTCAACTCTTAGAAACATGTTTTGGTCCTCTAGTAAGATTTCTAAGATTGGCTCTGGAGGTGTTGTTTCTGACACTAGTCGGAAACCTGAGTTGGAGTATTCCAATGATACAAGTTTAGCATTTTTCTGTGTTCGAGCAAAGAACAACATTGCGAAGTATTTAGATAAAGTAAGTAACTAAAACTCATAGTAAAGCTTTTATATCAGTTTTTTTTAACTGGTACTGAAACTCTTTGTATATAATTGTCAACTAGAAATAAATAGAAGCCAAAAAAAAAACTAACCAACTCTAGGAAATCAATTCAGATGAGTTGGTTGAAAGTCTTTATAAGATTAACCATCTGATCAGTCTCAATCATGCTGATTCTGTTCAAATGGGAATGAAGATCTTTACCTTAATAGATATTGGAATATTTGATTCGTTATCATCTTTAGATGTTCAAATGATATCAGGATCTCTCTTTCAGCAAATTATAAGACTCTATAAGCGATTGTTATTAACTTTATTGAACGAAGAAACAAATTTGATAGTAATAATAGATGAAAATGAAAGACTACTAAGAAGTGTTGCATCGACAATTCAATTGTTCTTAATAGATTATACTTATAATCCTTTATTAACCATACACATTGCGGTGTTAGAACAATTCTTAAGTCATATCATCGAGTTGTATATCTTGAAACCTGATCTCTTAACCATTTGGATCAATGTATTATGTATGGATTCTAGAATTCAGACCATTATTATAAAGAAGGCTCCAACTTCGAGTCTAACTCAAAAAATTGATAGCTTCCCGTTATACAAGATCCTTGAATTGTTCTTATTCACTCAAACAAATTGGGAATCTACAACTGCTAATCTTATTCGACTAATAGAACTTTCGAACTATGTAACATCTTTGGAAGATTGGTTAAAGAATAAATCAAACTTAGTCTTCAAGATAATACAAACATTGAAAGGAATTATTTCTGATTCAAATTCCACTACTACCGCATTTCCAATATTGAAATTTGATGGCAATACTGATACAAATAATAGTAATCCTTATTATTTATATTCTGATCTTATCTTCGATATCGTAAGCAGTACCAGTAACTGCGAGACTAGGGACTGCTATTTAGATTCTTTTAGAGAATACACTTCTGAGATATTAGATTTGGGTAAAGAAAGACTTTTGTTTTTGAGTTGGTTGTGCCGATATATCAAAAATTTTTCAAAAGTTGAAGTTTTAGAACAATTCACAATTGAGTTGTTGTACAATGAGAAGTTAATAGACTATCTTTTATTGTTATATCAAGTTGAAGATCGTGAAATAGTGTTAAGATTCATAAATTCAGTGCTAGAATCAGGAGATATATTAATTAAAAAATTGTTTAGCAACGAGAAACAACTTTTGGTTGAAAATTTGAAAACTCTAGATCAAGATACTGTCGATAGCATACGACTTAAGATGATGAAACTAGCTATAACTCACGAAAACGAGCTCAACAAGATCTTATTAAAGCAATTTCAAAGATTTTCACAGCCTATTTATAAACATCTACCCGTTATTTTGTATGAGAGTTCGAAGCTATTCCCAAGCATTATAAACCATTCCCTCGTTTCGTTCTTCTCCAATCCATTGAATGTCAATCAAGTGCTAATTGATATAATTAGCAAGTTGCTACAGTGTGATGAGAGATTGATAATCAATTTGATTTCGGACAACTGCCCTAATGATGAAATCATCTGTTTCGATACTAAGCACATTATCGACTTTCTATACGAAGCATTTATGAATTATGAAAAATTGATAATTCAAAACAAGGCTAACAAGTATAACACAATGGATAGTAATTCTTTACCAATGGCAACTTATGAATCTTTCCCACCTTCAGATGCATTGTTTAGTAAACTAAGCACAAGCATAACTGATAACACCAATCCCTTTTCCGACAAAGTTACTGGATTATGGAGAATTGAAAATTTTAAACCAGTTCATATTCTGTATGAGAAATTAAATTCAAATATTGATTACTTTAAAATACTTATGATTCAAATATACTGTGGATGCAAGGTTCAAGATATTATTATTAGGAAACTCAACGTTTAAACAATCCGTGATTTAACTCTCCTTGTCTACAATAATCAACCAACACCTTTTTATGAAGTACCCCATAATATTTTCCATCCTTCAATAAAACAATTACCCTGTTACCAATTTTATCAAATATCAAATGAGCCAAAGTTAGTTCAGAATCATAATTAATGAATATTGGGAAATATTCGATTGAATTTGTTAGATCTATTTGATCATAGAACAACTGCTGGATATCTGCAAAAATAGGTTCATTTTCAATGTTTTGAGTTCCATAGTTGAAGTAATCCATTTCCAAATTATTGCTATGAATTCCAGAGTCCTGAAGTGAATTAACTATAGTTGAATGATTACTTCTTATCGTTGACTGGAAATTGTCCATGTTTTCATATTTTGTTTCTGGGAAAAGTTTGCAATAAACTTCATCGGTTATATGATATTGTGAACAAAAGGTTTCCAATTTATCTAAGCAGTATTCCAATTGAGCGAAATATATAAGTCCAACACATACATCATTCATTACTAATGGGATGCATCCATCTAAGAGAGATTTTTCCGCAAGTAATACCAATTTTGACTGTAAAGTAGAAACAGGAACAAAAGGTGAAGTGGTAATATCAATATATAACTTTCGATTATCATTTGTGTCGGTTATTAATTGGGGATACTCATTTATAACCATTCCATTTATTGTCAACTTTGGACTTATTTGAGACTTATTTATTGGAGTTCTTGCATTATCAATGGAATTATCCATTCCCCATATTTTTTTGTTGATAAATTTTGTTGATTCTTCATTTTTATACGTATCACTTTCATTGATAATTCCTCCAGCAGTTACCATTGGATCTAAAGGTTCAGTTTCAGAAGACATGAAAGGGTAATCATTCAGTATAAGTAATGATTCATATAATGAATTTTTCTCCAAGATACTGCCCATCCAATTAGCAACTGCAACAGATATTGATATGGGTAAGACATAAGTATAAGAACTTGTCAACTCAAATAAAATAGTTACCAAGGTAATATTCATTCTAGTAACTCCAGCCATAAATGCACCAGCACTTATCATAGCATAAATTCCATAATCCACATCTATATCAATCAATTTATGGATCAACATTGCAAATATTCTTCCAAATAATGCTCCAATCACCATGCAAGGGATATAAATACCATAAGGTAATTTTAAACCAAAAGTAACAAAAGTTAAACCAACTTTAGTAACAAATGCAAATATCAATGAACCTAATTCATGGGTAAATTCTCCATCTGTCAGAGGACAAAGAGACAGATCAATGTTTCCCTTTTTAGAACAAGGGGTAGCTAAGTCGAGTATAAGCTCAGCACTTGCTTGTTTTGTATAAGGGTTCCAAAAAGTGATAATTCCGGTTACTAGTGAAATCAAAAATACTTGTAATATAGGTTTATCCTTGAAAGCTCTTGAAGAATAAAATACTTTGGGCCACCAATGGACAAATTTAATAAACAGAGCTCCAAATATTCCTCCAGATATTCCAATAATCACGAAAAACATCAATTCTATTGGCTTCCAATCAGAGGAATAATCAAGTTCAAATAACACAGTTTTCCCAGTACCATAAGGGTTTAAGAATTTCAAAAATAATGTTGACATTATTGCACAAAAGAATACTTGAAATAACTGATGAGCTGGTAAATAATTATTTATTTCTTCTAGAATGAATAGGACTCCACCAATTGGAGAGCCAAATGCTAAAGCAACACCAGAAGATGCACTAGCAGATAAAATCTGCTTTTTCATTAAGTCGTTATTATCAATATAAGGGAATAATCTAGAGAGAATGTTCCCGACACAAGTTGCTAAATGAACATAAGGTCCTTCTTTACCCAAAGACATACCAGAAGCTATCGCTAAAATCAAACTAATTGTTTTAACAAAAAGGGTATAAGTACCTAAGAATTTTCTAATAAAAAATCCTGACAATATTGTTTTAACCTCAGGAACACCAGATCCACTGGCGGTATAAATAACTCTAGGTTTAATATGGTCAGATATATTATTATCATGTTCATGTTCATGTTCATGTTCATTTTCATTTTCATCACTACTACCACTGCTATTAATTGAAGATTCTGAAGATTTCTGTATTGAAGATTCCTTTTTTGAAGTTGAGGAAAGATGAGAAGTTATTTTGGTCGTTAAAGTAATAACGCAAGCCAAATATGCAAGTAAAACTGTTAGAACAACGTAAAAGATGAAATCAAATGGAATATTATAATTAATGTTATTGGTATTTTCAAACACCTTGGACCAAGTCATCCAGTCCGAGCAAGTGTTTGAAATTTTTGTTGAATGCATAGGCTCGTGTTGAAATATATCATAAGTAAAAGGTTTTTTTCTTTCAGAACAACAACCAATCTGACTTTCTAGCCAATTTTTCTTGCAATATCCATGTTTGAACCCCACTAGAACAATTTCAATTTTGTCTATAGAATATGCAATTAATGAAAAGAAGAATGCTGATAAAACAATTAGTACCCATTTCCCTAAAACAAGATAGGCTTTATAATAAATTGGAATGTACAGTGAAGGCATTTTAGGATTATATTCCTCAATATTCTCATTAGAAGAAGTATCAACGATCCAATTTCTCTGTTGTAATTCATAATTGAATCGATTTTTGGAAATGTATGCTTGGACCCAGTCTATGGTGGTGAAATCATTATAATAATTACGTAAAGTATAGAGAGATTCAGGAACAACTATACCCATTAATCTTGAAGATAAAGAAAGGTTAGTTTTCATAGTATCTAAGGTTTCCATGTCAGTTCTTCCTCCAACTGGAGGTTGTGGACTACTTTGTTTCAGTCTATTTAACAAAGGTGTTTGAAAAGGAGTAGTATTATGAGAAGTTACCTTCCTTTTCAATATTGGAGATCTAATGTCAATCTTGGAAAGAGACTTGATTCTACCGATTTTTTGATGTTGTAAGGTCCCACCAGGAGTTCTAATTTGTTTATTCGAGCTTGGAGTCTGAAGCTCATTATGATTTGGTTGTATATCTATCCAATTTGGGGTTTGAAGACCAGGTGAACGCTGATCTCTAGCAGGAGAGTTATTACCGCGAGCAAGCGATTGGTCTGACGATAGACATAGTTTCTTAGTCTTGGAGCGACCTCTTCTGTCTTGTTTCATGTTGCAGGGGTTGATGGAAGTAGTCAACTATAGAAGATGTGTCTATTTATTAAACTAAGTCATAAAGAAGATGTTCAATAGCGGTATGTTTTTATGATTTTGTTGCTCGAAAAGTTTGTGATGCAACCAAATTTGTTCCTACCTGCCGTTCCTACCTGCCGCTGACGGTTATGAGAGGGTGAGGGTCAATTGAAGCTTAGAATGTTATAAATGGACTGAATAACTAGAGGATGAAGATTCAAATGATAGACTGTTGAAGTGGGTGGGTAGTATGTGTGGGAAGATGGGTGTGAGTGGATGAGTGCAAGTGGATGAGTGCAAGTGGATGAGTGTAAGTGGATGGGTGTAAGTGGATGGGTGTGAGTGTGGTCTACTTGCTCAGTCTTCGATTCGACATGATGGTTACTTACTTGCTGGAACCATTCTACTGAGGGTTTCCGCTCGCTAGAAATTTCCTCTCCCTCACTCTCATGTGCGGAGAGCTGTTTCCTCCTACGGGAAACCTACTAGTTGGAGCGGTGCGAGCCAGACTCCTCGTAGTGACTCTCCGCGAGTAGCAACCAGCGGAGCGTCAAAGACTCCCTCTAGAAATTAGCTTTCGTGGACGACATCCACTCTCCACGGGGGCCATTTCATGGAAACTCTTGCTCTGGCGCTGGGAAGGAATTCCTTGTTTCGCATACAGGAGTGAGACTGCCATTCTCCAAAGTTCCAAAATTCAAGACAAAGAAATAGAATACAGTCTACACTGTTACACCAAAAAGGTACCCAACCAGTGTTTTCGGTATCCAAAAAGAGCCAATTCCAATCCTATAAGTTTCAGGAAATATTTGAATTGTTATTAAGTACAATTAAATCACCAGAACATACCTTTGAGCACTGTAAGTACCTGAGTAGTTACCTTGAATCTATTGATTAGAAGACATCTAGAGATTTGGAACTGGTTGCAATTTCCAACCAAGTCTTATTTTCCTTTTGATCTGAACTCATATTGGTCGTTAATATCACTTCTTTGACCGTTTGTAATCTTTCCTTGTTGCAATTTAATTGTCTTCAGCTCTAGTGGCTTGACATTTGGTACATCGTGTCTGAACATTCTTATCTATCATGTCAGTTACTGATCATTACAAATCATTGGCTGATAGACTTATTGCTGCTTACAGTGAGCAATCGGTCAATTCTCCTATTCTGAAATTTAAATCATTCTTATCTTCGCTAAAACCCAAGGATAGGCTGTTTCTTGGTAATATAGCCAGTCATAGTGACTTTATGTATAGATATCAAATTCCTGGGGATCTTGATGGAGCACTAGAAATCATTGATCTTGCAAAGATATATGAGGGAGTTGATAAGAGAGAGAAGGAAGCTACTGCTGCTGCTGCTGTTGCTGGAGATACTGCTGCTTCTGGAGATACTGCTGCTTCTGGTACTACTACTACTTCTACTACTGATTCTGAATCTAAGATGGGATATGATGATTTCCTAGTGATAGAACTACTCGATTATTTCAAAAACTCTTTCTTCAAATGGGTTAATAAGCCCAAATGTTCCAACTGTGATAACGATGAATTCGTGCAACCGATTGGATCAAAAGGTCCGCCAATATCAAATCCAGACGAAATATCTAGAATCGAATTATATAAATGCTCACGTTGCAATGAAAATATTGAATTTGCTCGATTAAACAATCCAGTTTCATTATTAAGAACCAGGTCGGGAAGATGTGGAGAATGGGTAAATTGCTTCTTACTTATATTACAAGCACTATTAGGGTCAGAAGCTCAAATCAGATACGTTTGGAATTATGAGGATCATGTCTGGTGTGAATATTATAGTAGATCTTTGAAGCGTTGGATACACCTAGATCCTTGTGAAGCGTCATTTGATCAACCCAATCTATATTGTGATAACTGGGGCAAAAAAATGAGTTGGGTATTTGGATTTGGTCTTGGGTACGTGGTTGATTTAAGCGATAAATATATCACCAACCCTGGAAACCAAATAGATCAACTTCAAATGGTTACAGATAAACCAACTGTGAAGAAATTTATTGACTGGATTAATTTGCAGTTATTGAAAAGATATTATCAGCTGATAGATCCAAGTCTTGATAAGCAAACAAGATTGTTGAAATTATATCAAGATGTAATTTTACTTAAGAATAATGAAACTGTTTTGCTTGAGACAAGGTCCATCAAAATGGATCCTACACTGACAACCCAAATTCCCAAAGGTAGACAATCGGGAAGCTCAGAATGGACTAAGAGTAGAGGGGAATCCGGTAATAAATAGGAACAAACTTTGCAAGCATGAGCGTTTTTTTTCTTTTTTTTTTTTTTTGACAAATGAACAAAATTTTTCAGCCAATTTCAATGATTTGATCCCCTAAATGTCAAAATTTTTGTATTTCTTGGTTTGTAAATTGTATATGTATCAATTTCAATGAAGTGTACTTCAGCTTTGTAAACCCTTGGAATGTGTGAATAGCTTCAAACTACACCAAGATACAAGAGACCACCACCATAGCATTACATATATACACCAGCCACTAAGAACAAGATAATCGAATTTTTCAAATAGATTAGTGAGAAATCTATGTAAGCTTAAAGTAGATTGGTCCTTCGATAATGGCCATATAATATACGACCATATTCTAAAGAACAGATTTATCGAAACAATGAATAACAACCAGGTCACGAAGATTAAGAGGTAACCATAGAATTCAAGAGTATCAGGAGAGTAATCTGGCTCAGGCTCCTCAGTAGGAATTGTTTCAGGACGTTCTATTAAAGGGAGAATCTCTGCAAAGTCCATAACACGAAAGATGTATGTTGATGACTTGAACAAGGAGTTGAAGAAAAGATAAACTGAGAGTTGGTGAGAGATTGGATTTGGACTTGGGTTGATGATCTTTGGTGAGCTGCGATTTGGCGTGTGCGAGGATACTCGCAATGTTGCGAAAAAGGTTGCAACAGGAGACAGCGGAGAGGTGGGGGAGGTATAGCGGAAGTGCAGAGGGTGTAGAGGATGTAGAGGATGTAGAGTATGTGCAGAGGATCCGCCGTTTAGTTGTATGAGTCGGTGTAGATGCCTTCAATCCATATGTCTCTTTTCTTTACGGTCCAAGTGTATCTTTATCTATTTTATTTTGTTAGACTCTATCTGGTAATGGCTGCAATCGATATGGTTCCAAACTGCATTCACCACCTTTTATTCTACCTATTCTATATGAACCTTTGCTGCTCCTAGCAACTGGGGAGAAGTCTCCTGTAACCATTCTAACTCTATAACTGAACAGTTTCTACCAAATCCTTTGGTGGTGTATACGTATTCCATGTACATAATTGCATCAAGATTAGCCTTACCAAACAAATTTGACGATGGATGGATACTAATGAGTTGTCCAGTTATAACCGTACGATAAGATCTATCCGGCATACCAATAGCTGTGTTGGTAACATAACCTTTTAAGAACGATTTAAGAATATTCGCAACATCGATTGAACTCTTTACACTACCTTCATATCCAAGTTCTTCATCTTGATCATGATTAGCAAGAGACAGAGACTCCAATTGACTTCTTAAATTACGTAGTTGTCTTTCCTTCTCATTGGAATTCAAATTATCATCTTGTCGTATTGTCGAAATCATGTAATCCTTTAATTGGTTTCTAACTTTGCAAACATTCTTAAACCCTTTATAACTAAAATGTAATTCTTTACACCAATCCTTGACTTCAAGTTTATCATTTTTCTCTGAAAGTTGTAAGAAATAATCAAAATATTCCTTTAAAGCAATTAAATCCCCCAGCTTGGTCCCAAGTTGACAATATTGTCTTCTTTTATGATTTATTTCATCTCTTAATTCACCGTCACCGGATCCAACATTTAAGATTAGATTGTCAACTGAAAGACAAGATGCAATATCAATAACTGAATTAAGTACACCTTTGTCAAATGCAGTCAATAATACTATCGATAATTGAGGTGGTAATGGTAAAGTTGCCATCTTATAACCATTTGAAGTGATCTTCCCTTGATCATTTAATGCTCCCAATGAATATAATGTTGATAAAGCACTAACAATTGATTCTTTACCAGGATTCTCTAACCATGACCAATTAATTAAGTCATCAACTCCAATTTTTTTCAAGGTTAAGATTGGTAGAATTATATCATTTCTCATAATTTCTGATTCTTGTTGGTTTGGAAGTTTATTAAGGAACACATTTTCGGAATATAATCGGAATACTTTACCAATACTTTCTCTACCAGCTCTTCCAGCTCTTTGTTTGGCAGAAGCTTTTGAAATTGGAGTAGTTAATAATGTTGATAAGTTAAGCAGATGTCTCCAAATCTTTATTTTTCTTAATCCTGAGTCAATAACATATTTAACTCCACTGACTGTAATAGAAGTTTCAGCAATATTAGTTGCTAATATAACTTTCCTCTTATTTCCCTTTAATTTTATGAAAATTTTTTGTTGTTGTAAAGGAGATAAAGCAGCATATAGTGGTAAAGGAACTATTAATGGAACTTCTTTTGGTAAATTTGGGATAATTTGATTTAAGATATTGACACAGTTATCAATTTCCTCTTGTCCTGCTAAAAAACATAAGATATCACCTTGTTGTTCCGTCATATTTACTTGAATAATCGTCTTAACCATGGTATCAACTATATCTTCTGGTGACAGATCCTTTAAATAGTGTTTTGATACCGGATACATCTTTCCTTCAATGAATAAAATTGGAGCATCATTGAAAAACTTACTGAAAAGCTCTGCATTTAATGTAGCAGACATAATAATGATCTTGATATCTTTCCGTTTACCATTGATCAATAATTGTTTTAAAAATCCCATTATAAGATCAGATAATATGGTTCTTTCATGAGCTTCATCAATGATAATTGTACTATATTTTGATAATTTAGAATCTAACATGATCTCCCTTAATAACATACCATCGGTAAGATATTTTAGCTTGGTTTTATGGCTAGTTAAGTTAGAAAATCGAACTTGATAACCTACTTCTTCTCCTAATTTACATCCATATTCTTCACTTACTCTTGAAGCTAATGATGATGCTGCAACTCTACGAGGTTGAGTGACTGCTATCTGTTTCTTATTAATAGGCATCAAATATTGAGGTATTTGAGTAGATTTCCCTGAACCAGTTTCTCCAATTATTACCGTTACTTGGTTCTTTTGGATGTATTCAATAATCTCTTGTTTATGTTGATGTATTGGTAATTTCTCTCTAACTTTCAAAAGTTCATCAGCTCGTTCTCTTAATTGTATAGAGGTCAATGATTGGAAATGAGAATCATGGAACAAATTTTCGTTTTCTGCAAAATCTTCAAACTTATTAAATTCTTCATAATCTTCATCATCATCATCATCAAATTCACCTTTGTCAAAATATTTCACGATTTTCCGCTTTTCGGTTGAGTCTTTGGCACTTGCTCTAGGAGTATAAGACCAATTGTCATTATTTTCAGATTTGAAAGAATCCTTACCACTATTAGAGTGTTGTTTAATGTCTAAATCAATAACATTTTCATTTCTTGGAAAGTTGTTGCCACTCTTCCTGGGGCCCTTACTTGACTTACCATTAGATTCTATACCTTTCAGCAGGTGACCAACATCTTTTACCTGGTGACCAACATCTTTTAAAGGTTGATTAACATCTACATGTTTCGTGTCTATCTCTACAATTTTCTCACTATCAGGTTCTGGTAATTCATCGAATTTGATTTTTTTATTCATCAATTTCTTCTGATGATATTGAGGTTCATCAATCTGGGCATCTTGAATTTCTTTATCAATGATGCGGTCATCTACAGAATGAGCAACAGAATTTCCATTTCTGTTGGATCTCTTTCTTTTCCTCTTCTTGGATACTGCCCCAGCATCGTTGGGCATTCTGTAGTGAAAGTTTTTCTTACCAAATATGGAACTTATAACAAAGGCATCGGGTCCCATTTTAAAAAAGCCCATACTCAAAGTTTTGCTAGTACTCATATCCTCTAGATATGTTCCTGCATGTAACCCGATTTTGATGTGGATTTTCCTCCTACATGAGACTCTCGAATTCTGAAATGGTTCCAGTTTCTTGATCTTTCCTTACGAGTTAGTCTACAGTATATTAGTCAATTAGTATTAACTTTCATAATGAGGGCCCGCTCCTTTTTGGTTAGCCGTTTAATCTCTAGAGGCAACCACAATAGCGTCTTGTCCTGGTCCAGGACTATAAGATATCAGTCCACTGTGTCTGGTAATGGTACTGGTACAGTTCCTAGTGCTGGTGCTGGTACTGCTTCTGGCACTGCTTCTTCATCAGAACAAACCACCAATACTAACATCTCTACTGCCAATAGTAAAACAATCATCCCCACTGTGGCAGAACTCACCAACGATGAGACAAAGTTCAAACCAGATATCGAATCTTCTTTGGTGGGACATCTTCAGAATCGATTTCTAGTTGATTCTTTAACTCATGATGAACTTGTAGAACTTACATTACCAAATTCTTCCAAGAAGTTCAAATTGTACTGTGGAGCAGATCCATCTGCAATTTCATTACATTTAGGTAATTTATTACCATTAATGGTTTTACTTCATTTTGTATTGAGGGGCCATGATATTGTAGGTTTGGTTGGTGGAGCTACTGGTAAAGTTGGAGATCCAAGTGGTCGTACTACTGAAAGAAATGAAATAGAACAACTTGAAAGACAGAAGAACATTCTGAATATTGAATTTCAAATTAAAACTTTCATTGAAAATGGGATAACATATGCTAAGTCTAGAAGATTCCCAATAAATCAAGGACAATTTTCAACTACCAATAATGCAAACTGGTGGGAATCGATTAAAATGATGGATTTCTTAGCAACTTATGGTAGACATATTAGAGTCAGCTCAATGTTAGCAAGGGATTCAATTCAATCAAGATTAGAATCACAACATGGTTTAGGATTTAATGAATTTGCTTACCAAATATTACAAGCGTACGATTTCTGGCATCTATTTAAGGAACATGGAGTCAATATGCAAATTGGAGGTAATGATCAATGGGGAAATATTACAGCAGGAGTAGATTTGATTTCAAGATTACTGAAACGTGATGAAGCTGTTGGCAACAAAGTTTCTAAATCTGAAATTGGATCTGATCAAAGTCAAGCTTATGGACTTACCGTTCCACTTTTAACGTCTCCAAGTGGAGAAAAATTTGGAAAATCTGCTGGAAATGCAGTTTTCATTAGTTCTCAACTTACTTCTCCTTATCAATTATATCAATATTTTATAAACACCCCTGATGATATGATTGACAAATTATTAAAAGTTTTCACTCTCTTACCAATCACTACCATTGAAAATGATATTATTCAGAAGCATACTGCCGATCCTGGATTAAGATTAGGTCAAAGAATTTTGGCTAGAGAAGTGGTAGATTTGATTCATGGAGTTGGAGTTGGAGAAGAGATGGCTTATATTACTGGGTTTTTATTCCCAACTCCTGATCAATCATTTAATGATATTTCGGTTGAAATCTTAATTAAAAATTTCAAACGGTCTGGAATACTCACCAAATTAAAACTAACTAAAAACGAATTGAAAGAAGAAAAGTTGAGTACGATTTTATCGAAAGTTATGAATAAATCAAAGACAGAAACTAAGAATCTTATTAAAGCTGGAGGAATATACTTGGGAATCGATAGAGAAAAGTTTGTGGATCCTGAAGATGTTGTATTGTTTGATACCAAGAACCATTTGATTGAAGAAAAGTTACTCTTATTAAGAGCTGGAAAGCAAAAGTATTACATAGTAGAGATTGAAGAAGGTGAGGAAGAGATAAAACAAGAGTGAAGCAAGAGGGTGAAGCAAGTAGAATCGAGAAGAGGGTGAGAAAAAGGTGAGAGGAAGGTGAGAAGAGGGTGAGAAGAAGAATGTCGAAGTCAAAGCTCATGAATTTTAAGACATAGAATGGTACATCTTGTATATAGATAGATAATGAATGTGTATATAATGTTTGCTAAGGATAACGTATAGGTGTAATGTAAACTATATGATACAAAAAACATGAAGATAGAGCATTGACGGCTCAGACAACCATAAGGAGATGAATAATACGACAGATACATCGACATTGTCTTCTCCCTCTCCCTCTCCCTCACTCTCACTCTCACTCTCACAACTGAAGAACTTCCTTCACTGACTCAATCACCGTCTTAAATATTGATTTGTTTCCAGCAATAACACCCTTCGATTCAAGAAGTCTACCGTTACCAAAGTTAAGTTCATTGCCATAGATATCTCCAACATATCCTCCACTTTCATAAACCAATATGTTACCCGCAGCATGATCCCAAATCTTTTCTCTATAACTATCACTGATTGGTAAACGTAAATAAATATCCGCTTGACCTCTTGCAAGAACACAATATTTCACTTGAGAATCTAAATTAATTGTTTGACTTGAAACAGTTTCAGGATTAAATCCAAGTTTTGATTTAATTTGTGATTGAATTGAATGAGATGAATGACCTTTTTCAACTCCTTCAACAACTATAAGATCTTTTGGGTCAGTGTTTTGTTTCATTTGAATCCTTTGTTGGTCGTTTAAAGGAATAAAATCTTGAGATTCAAATAATGGAGAGTAGAAAGATCCAATTCCTTTAATTGAAGAATATAACCCTCCGGTTATCCCTGAAGATTCAGTATTCGAAATAATAACTTCAGGTAAATTAGGACATCCAATTACTCCTAATACTACTTTCCCATCTTCAATTAATGCTAAACAAACAGCAAATTGATCACCTCTAAGAAACCCTTTTGTTCCATCGATAGGGTCCAATGCCCAATACCTTCCCTTAGAACCTCCATGAGAATTTCCAAGATCAATATTATAAAAGATATCAGATATATCTTTAAGTTGTCCAATATATTTACTTTGCAGTTCATTTTCAATCTGAATATCTTGAACGATTTTGAGAATCCCTTCACTTAATCTTTTCGATTCTTCGTTATCCTGTTGAAGAGATTCAGAATCTTCTTCTCCAACAATCTCATCGTTAGGAAAATTCAATTTTATTGCCTTATTAATGATTGCTTGAGCAGCATAATCTCCAATGGTTACTGGGGATTTATCATCTTTTGTTTGAGTACCGGATTTTTTGGTAACTGAAATTGAGTCACTTAACTTCTTAGTTAATATTGAAGCTCTTTTCACTGCTAATGTAGCTACTAGAAGCTCTTTATGATAAGAATGATCTAATGGAATAGTCATTTTACTAGAATAATATTTACTTGCAATTGAAAATTTGGAATAACTTTTTGATGCTTTGGAAAATATTTGATTGGCTAATAAAATCGTGACAATTAATATAAATAGATTCCAAAAGTATGTGCAAGCTTTCATAAAACTATACAGAGATATTTATGAATGTTGAATCGATAGTAAAAGTGATATAAATGGGTTAAAAGGTTCCAGAGCACTTCAAAAATATTTGAATCTTTTGGTTTAAATTCTAATGGTGAAAGATCACGTGTCCTAAGTATTCATCTCCATCTGGGGTAACTTTGGTCTTTCCTGTATCTAATGCGATATCAATCCCTGGGTGACAAACGGCGCATGGTAGTTGAAGAAGATCAAGATGGAGTGATTCTTCTTTGTAGAACAGTACAGAGTAAAAGGGAAAGTAACCGGACTGCGTAACTGGTAAGCGTATCAACTTGTCTCTCTGTATTTGAGTATCTTTTGACTTCCATTTTGTGGATGAAGAATATTAAAAAGATCTGTGGATTCATTATAGGTGTCAGCAAAACGTCAGTAATCGAGTGATTGTAACAATTATATTACCACAAGATCCAGGCGATCACTGGTTTAGTATTAATTTAAGACATTAGGGAACATTCAGGTGATTGGAGAGATCAGCGAAGTGTTTGTTAAGACGTTTTTTGCAAGGTTTAGTGTTAAGAGATCAGGGTAGAGACCAACGTGAAACCTCACGATTAACATACAATATCCGATCCCATAAGCTCTGTGTAGTAAATTAAGTCGTTATTATATACGAAAGTATTGTTGACGAAAGTATTGTGATCTCTTTGACTTGAATAGTTCAAACTTTGCGGTATCCACGTCAACTTCTACCGTTTTTTTCCATCAGATTCCACATCTTTCATTACCCTTCCCATTTCAATTCTCAAACTATGCATTATGGCTTACTATTTATGACATGTTTATGTGTCCTATGTCTTATTATTCAACTTCTTCCAATAATATCGGTGCCGATCACTGGAAAATCAAACAATTATAGCATTTATCTTTCACATTATCAAACTTACAAGTATGGAGTCTTTGGTCTATGTGACTTGTCAACTGACAGTTGCTCTAAAGCAAGAATTGGATATCCATCACGAAGTAATGCATTTAACGAATTATCAATCCCGAATTACGAAAGTTATTCTGGAGTTGAATTACCTTCTAAGGCTAGATATACAATCTCAAAATTACTAGTAGTCCATGTGATATCTTTCTGTTTCACTGGGTGTTTGGTGATTGTATTGTTATTCCTTATGTTTCAATATTCTTATGACAACTTGACAAAGATAAGAATAGTTGAAAAATTTAAATTTTTTCCTGAGCATAAGTTGAAACCAAGCAATGATCGAATCTGTGGGATCCCCGTTAGCAGAAAGCAAAGCGACATTACATTACCAATAGACCTGAACCAAGGATCAGGCCCTCAGAAGAATATGAAAAAGGATAAAAAGATACGAAAAGATATCACTCCATATTTAAATTTGATGTTAATGCTTTCGATTCTTTCATTTATGCTGACTTTACTAGCCTTATTATCAGATATATTGTTGTTTATTCCTCATTTAAGCTTCCTAGGGTGGCTTCAGTTCTTCCCTATAATTGCGTTAGCCATTATGTCTTCAATGATTTGCTTCATGAAGAGATCGATATCATCCAGGAAGTACCTTGAAGATACTAATGTTTATGGAAATGACGATATGAGAATGAGAAGAAGAATTATCTTAGACGATTCAGATAGTGATGATGGATTTTACGTTTACACGAATGGGTTTTATAGTACTTACAACAACGAAGAAAAGCATCATAAGATCGGGTCTAGTAATAATGGATGGAGGAGACATACTATAAGAACAGATGATGACCATGATGAACAAGATGTGCATCATTATGATCGGGATGTGCATCATTATGATCAGGATGTGCATTCTGATAGAGATGACATTTATTCAAATGAGAGCTACGTTGTGATGGAAGACATCGAACTAAATGACTTAGGAGCTGCTACGCCAGTTCATGATAATATAGAAAGGATATGAAATTTTGGGGGGTTAATGGTAATTTATTTATATACATGATAATCTATATAAGTGTTAGTGTAACTGATGTGAAAGATCATCCAGAGTAGTGATACTCGTGGTATCGTCCAAAGAATTTCCAAAATGTTAAGTCTTGTGTGCCCCGATATATAAGAAAAGAAACTCCCAACATAGTCCTTCATTCTAGAGACTCAAAGGTCCGTTGCTTGTTAATCTCGTCATACTTCAATTGAGTAAGATTCTGTCAAAAGTTGTTTGCTTTTTTCGTTCATCTCTATTCCATTGGTTACTACCAACCTTCTTAATAACTGACTCATTTCCAACTGTTGGATTATTTTCGAGGTGGTCAGCTGGCTGTGGATAACATTCAATTGGTTCAATATATCCCATTGATATCTCGTCAATAATGCCTTTGAACCCTTTGATATCTCAACTAACTTTAGAAAGTGGTCCAATTCCAAGCTGGTAACTACTGAATTCTTTAACATTAAGTTAAAAGATGGATCTTCAATTCCTTTATGAAAGATCACCGGCTTTAAGTCTGCCAATAAGTTCAAGATTCTTTCTCTCTTTGCACCTAAACTGGAATCTTCTTGTAACTCATTTTCGATCAAACTTAAAAATGAAGTAAATGTTTCATTAGAAGGACTTAGTTTATATTTTTGGGTTAAAGTAGTCAATATATACTTCCCCTTATCAAACTTTGATGATAAAAATAATAAATAAGATAACTTATCTAATACTTTAGGCAGAAATTCATTCAATAAATCATCAAAATTTTCAAAGTTATCGATTAGTTTTGCAAAAGAAATCAATTTGGCTTTAGAATTTAACAATTTGGAATCATACAAGTCATTTATCAATTGATTAAACAATTGGGTTTTCCCTTCCAAAGTGAAAAATCCCATTCTTTCGTCAACAAACTCTAATAGAAGACTAAATTCTTTGTGATTATCTCTTTCATTGATAATTCTAAATAGATAATTTGAGAGTTGTTCAAAGGTAATCAAATTATTAATTTCGGATTGATGAAGGGTCCCATTTATTCTCTTTTCATGGTCACTGTATATATTCATATACTTGAATAGATCATCAACGTCATTGACAGAATTGAATTCCGATATCTGTTGGTCCTCGTTGAATTGCTTTATTGCATTTAAGATTCGTTCTTCGATATTTTTATTATAATAATTCATTAAAGAGAAATCGTCTTGAGGTAAATCTTTCAATGGAAAGATCTGTTCATTGAAGGATTTAATCCAATTGTAGGCAAGCTTTTCAAAATAAAGCTTTATTGGCTCCGATGATAAGGTACTATCATTAGATAAGTTGTCTGAATTTGTATTTGTTTTAGATGAATCATTGCTTATAGATCCATTTATTTGACTCGTCTTGGTTGATCCATTGGGTTTTATAACCATCCTATAATTAGAATCTCCCAAAAATGGTTTATCCTTGGAAAGTCCAGTAATTAATATATCGTTGAATCCCGGATTAAGAATTAAATCTGCAACGTATTCAGGACTTGTTATCTCATGATAGTACTTTGGTAAATGATCGAAACTCGGTTTATTGGGAATAGCAGCCCTATTTTGTTGTGCACTTAATTTCTCACTGTCAAATTTATATTGTTCATCGTTGGGTATAAACAGTAAAGGACTTCTAGCCTTGTTATAAAACCTCTTAAAATTGAAATTATTCGGTCTTACGATAATTTTGTACATGTTTGAAATGGTCGAAGAAGATTTGAATTTGAGTAGCTGGACGGACCTCAAGAGGCTCAAGCTGAACTATAATTATTTTTTTACTACAGGAATAAAGTTCAATAACAAAGCAAATGGTTCAGTACATGTATATGTGTGTGTCCGTTACAAGCCTATGTCTGTTTTACTCTTTATTTTCTATCTTTATCTATCTGTAATCGAGACAATCAAATGGTTTTAAGTTTCTTAGCTGTTCATCCTTTAACGCAAAATCGAAATCGAAATCGAAATCAAAGAAAAAAATTTTGGATAAGTGGATTATGTGCAGTCTCGTTTGGGAATTGTTGCAACATTTTGCAGCAATTGGAACTGAGTTGGATCAGAAGGAAGTTTGTTTCATTCTTAAACAAGTTCCAAACAGAATTGGGAATAAATACAGAGAAAGCAAGAAATGGACTCAATAACATTTAAGTAGTTGTTGTGAAACACTTGATCTGTTGTAGGTGAAGTATTCTTTTGTAATGGGACTATACTTTGGTAAATGTGCCCTGCTAATGGAAATACTATTGAATACAATTCTTCAAGATACTTTCTTTCACGACTGTCGTGACTTTATATAGTTATAAGTGTATTTTTTACTTCATTTTCACTTAGCCAGTTAGTAGGTTTGCTTTGTCTTTGCTTAGTTTTTACTTTGTCTTTGTTTAGTCTTTACCTATTCATTTCTCAGTCTAAGCTCGGTTCTTTGTTCAGTCTAAACTCAGTCCTTGTTCAGTCCTTGTTCAGTTCTTGCTCAGTTCTTGCTCAGTTCTTGCTCAGTCTTTGTTTAGTCTATACCTATTCATTTCTCCGTCTAAGCTCGGTCCTTGCTTAGTCCTTGCTCAGTCCTTGCTCAGTCTAGACTACGTCCAAGTTTCATCCAACTTCTTTCAATTTTTATAGTGCAAAAATATGAAACTAATACTTGGAAGTATCATAGTTTTCTGCTTGGCTCTTGCTTGTACGAGCACAGAATTAACAGAAAATCTCCATCAGAAAGAACATCTACTTCAGAATAATATTCTTTTTGATTTTTTATCCAGAGACACAGTTAAAGGGTTACAGAATCTTCATCTTAACTTAAGATCATCTTGTGTTAAAAATGCTCTATTGTTAATTCTACCTGATTGTATTCATTTTGATATCGAATCCATTGATCCCATTAAAAGAAGACTACTGGCCATAAAGTTATCAATTTGTGAGTTTGAAACTTCAAATGTAGTATATCCAATTGAATGCTCTCTGATCAGTAATGTTGATTATCTTGATGAAAATAACGATTTATGTATCACACAACTTAAGTCTTCTCCTCAATATTGGACTACCTATAGTGGCTACTATAGAGATATTGGTAATATTTGCTATCAACAAGCTATTCCATTTGAAAAGGATCAGATCATTGATTTATATTCAAACATTACCAAATTATATTCTAAATTTTTTATAGATGTTCAAGATATTGACATCAATAATTCAGTGATTATAGAAAATCTTCAAAATCAATTGAATATGCTACTCGAATCTTTCAAAGGGACGATAGCAAAAGAGAAGGAAGATTTACAAAAAAATCAAATGGAAAATGAACTTCATCTTCAAGAAATTGCTTTGATAAATTTAGAAAAGGAACGGGAATTAAATACAAAATCAAAGTTACTTTATAAGGAAATCCTTGATAATTGGCAGGAAATCAACGATCAAATATTGCAATCCAAGACAACTACGGAATTGAATATGGAAAATTTGGAGATTTTGGAAAAGAGTTCACTCAAAAAGTTCAATGACTTGTCTGAAACCGCTGAAGATATCATATCCAATATTTATAAAAAATTGGAGTCCATTGAAATCACATCTTCTGAAGGTTTACTGATATCTAATAACATGGTTCAAACAATAAAACACCTAGAAGATAAATCAATCGTCGTCAAGAATAATCTAGAGGATACATTATATATGGTTGAGCAACATAACTCGTTACTTGAAGAGGAATTTAAAGTTTCAGCCACTTTCATCTCTGAAATATTGTTACATGAAATATCTGATAGTATCAACTTAATTGGTGAAAATTTACACTCAACTTTCAGTGCAGTGGATGATAAATTGAGCAACATCGATGAAAGAATTCATCTGACAGAAGAACGATTGAACAACTTTTCTTACAACTTGGACAACCTATTAACATTTTTACAGGATTCTTTAAATTTGATAACATCAAATGTGGTAATTGACGTTCTATGCAAAGGATATTCTTCAATAGTTTCCATGGTCAATTCTGTTTCGTACCTTGGAGTTTTCATGGCTATTGGTTTCGCAGCCATTTTTGGTTTACTAAATAAATTGCGGGCAGCGATTAGAACAACCAAAATTACGTTACCATTCAAGCTCGTTCATCTAACGTTAATTATTATTTTGATTATTGGAACATTAATTGGCGTATTATTGGCACGTTTAGCCAAATTAGCAAAGAATTATCAAGATATCAAAAGACTAGGACCTTGAATGAAAGAGGATAGTAAGACTAGAATGAAACCAATAGATGAACAAAAAATGAAAAAAAAAAGAAATTGAATTAACGACAGCCGCAGGATTCGAACCTGCGCGGGCAAAGCCCAAAAGATTTCTAATCTTTCTCCTTAACCACTCGGACAGGCTGCCATTTCTAAGAGCAAGAATGCTTAAGTTTAGACTAGCCACATATTTTCAACAACGGGAGGAACCACTTTCAATAGAATAAGGGCATTGGAGGTTATTGATTATGGATACTCTACAACTCTCCAGAATAAAGATTACAAAAGCCTTACTACATTTCAATTGAATTATGGTCATCTTGTTCCCCAGTACTCTTTGAAGCCATTTTGTTTCATAATTCAAAAAATATAGTCTAACTAAAAATGTCAGCCATTTCTTCATCATTGGGTTTCAATCAAGGTCTTGAATCTATTCATAACAAAAAATCCTTCAAAGACGTGCATAAATATCCAACGAGCTCTTTGGCGGGCAGGCACTCTATATTTACGAGTTTTTGGAATTGTGAACAAGAAAATTTCAAGCAAATGAACTGCCAAAAGAGTTCCTAAGATGTACGGGTAGTACTTGACAGTTGAACTCAACCCTGATTTAATAAGTTCGGGAGTATATGACGATACAAAAGAAATAATTGAATCATTAGAAGCAAAATCTATGAGGCCCTTGGGATCATAAGACCCATAGATTAAGACACCAGTCAAAATGTAAAGGAAGATTGAAGCACCGGGAAGTAATACTTTCTTGATTTGTTGATGAGAATATCCTTGTTTCTTAGCTGAGTACTTAGCCATTGCAACAAGTTTAGTTTTAATATCTTTTAGTTCTTTAACTTTAACACCTTCGTATTCAATTGCAAGATCATATTGAATCTTAAGAGTTTCCAATTTACCTGCTTTCTTATATTGAACAGTGACATCATGGAGTGATACGTCGGTCATTGAAACAGAAGATTCATCAAATGAATTTTCTGGTTGGTTGCCATAGATGACTACGTAATCAACAAGAGACAAGTGGTGATCTTTATTCATATGAGAGATGATTCTAGTGGTAGGTACAGACATCGTGAGGAGTATATTTTGGGAGGAGAGATGTGGAAGAAAAGACGAACTTCAAATAATTCAATGGCTGGATCTTTCAATTTTTTTCGTTAAATGGAATCTAAGGATATATCTGAAGTTTTGACCTTTTGACGTTGTCATTCACCTCATGTGATAACTAAACCCACGTGAAAAATGTGAAAAATGTGAATCGCTGATACCGGACAAGCGCCCGAGATTCTGCCATACAAAAAGAATAGATTGCTAGCACCTAATCGTATGAACTTTGCCGCACGCCGCACTTCTCATTCTACCATCCCGATCGTCCCTAACTCAAGATAATTTTCCTTGGGGCCTCGCAAGGTGACTTTTGTTCTTCCCCATACATTCGCTCCATAAACTTCGAATGACTTTATGGGGTGACATCGCGAAATCTATTTACCCACAGTAAGGTTACAATTTTCAGAGGTAAGGCTGATATCGGCGAAAGACAAACCAAAAAATTCGAGTGGACATCCAACAGTATATAATTAGATAAGATCCAGGTTATGACTTTGAAATCAGCAACTACCTAAGGAAAATCTTTCACAACCATTTTGGAGTTTATCGTTGAGCCGGTTATCAAAACTAGACTGCAATTTATTTGAATATGTCCCAAGTATATGTGTATCATTCTTCCATACCATCTACAATGTCTAGATTGGTGAATTCTCCAGCCCTAGAATTCAATCATTCCAATCAATTTTCAAATCCTCCTAGTCCTAAAGTTATGGAGAGCCATGTCATAGCAAATGATAATGTTGAATCACATTGTAAAAGATCGAGAGCCAACTCTCTTTCGAATGGCTCATCTACAAAGAAGATAAAGTTATCGCTAAATGCTAGTGATTCAATGAATTCAGATAGCTCTACCAATTCTGTCGAACCATTTTCACTCACTTCATCCATTTCGACCATGTCATCCAATTCATCCAATTCACTTTTCCACCATTCGGGCCCACTCACTTATAATCAACTAGATACTTTCCTAGTTATAGAGTCCGATTACCCATACTGGTTATCATCAATTGAGAGACTAATAAATACCCAATATCCAGGGTATTTAGTAATTGAATTAAATCCTTTACTGGAAGACGATGAGACATATAGCCGAAAAATAGTTCGATCAGACTGGCTATGTAGCCAGAATGGAAAGGTCAATCAATTATTAAATGAAATATTGATCAATTCTATTGATATTCAACTCAGAAAGTACACCAATTGGTCAAATTCTGCAACCAAGAATTTTGAAATCATCAAGTTGATCTTTCAGGAAAGGATAACTCCTCAATATTTATTGGAACTTGAATCGAAATTGAGTTTTGAAAGTGGAGATGTTTCTGAATTTCTCCAGAAGGTGGATTTGTTAAGCAAGATCTACTATATCGTATTCAGAGAAGTCCCTACCGATGGCTTAAGATTGCAATGGATGATGAGTTCAATTCACAGAAATCCTATTGAGAATCAAACCATCATTAGCCAAATGCACAACCATTGGGATACAGCGATAAATGATGTTCGAGCAATAGAGAGAATATTACAGGAGCATAATAACAAGAGGAATAAGGAAAATACAGGCGAGAACAAATATTAGAAGGGCAAGCACGAGATAGCTTCTGTTTAGAGCGAGAGAGAAATCGACAAGGTGGGGGGAGGGGGGGTTTTAGAGCAATAAATATTCTACTAATGATAGTTTCTGTGTAGAAAGTGTGTAGCCGAACCAAAAGACAGGAAAGTATATAGCCAAGTCGAAGTGGTGCAGTCAAACTGAAGTGGTAGGGCAAACTGAAGTGGCAGATCAATCCGAAGTGGTGGGGCAATAAGAGTTTTGACAAGGTCGAATTTACTTTGAAGTTTTCCGGAATTAATAAGGAGACTTGTTTCTAACAGTCCCCAACAATGCTCAGAGACATTAATAATCAAAAATTATTAACTATTTGGACAATATTGAATGGGATGATATGGAAACCTGATCGTAGATGGGAGACAAGATTGCGAAAAATTCCAAAAAAAATGATTTCGCCCAGGATCGAACTGGGGACGTTCTGCGTGTTAAGCAGATGCCATAACCTACTAGACCACGAAACCACTTTCTTGAAATAAAATTTCTCACAGTAGTAATATTGTATGGAGAATAACTTAATTATCTGCCATATGTGAATTCAAAGGGACTTAGTTTCTGAACTACAAATAAACAATCCTAACAGAAACTGCTTCTGTTGTCACTCAATTGGCGCATATTTTCAGATTTTAGAACTGCTACACATCCTAATCCCGATTCTGACACACTCTTATACAGTGTTCTACATCAATACTACCCTCAGTCATCAATTATATATTACACATGTACCCTCCTTTGTACACTTTGTTTAGTTCCATAACCTTTTATCCCATTTTGTCTAAATCTCTGTTTTCTTGTCCTTCCAAAAGTTCGACGTATTGACTCAACTCTCTATATATCTCCTAATAACTCTTTCCTCAATATCTCTCTCGCATGTTTCAAAAACTTAACAAATTGTTTATGATCATTAAATTCACTTTCAATGGTAGTAATGATTTCATCGCTTAGTTTGGGATATGTTTCTCCCAACTTATACAAATCACTACCAACCAACAATTCACACCATATTTCTTTATCAAGATCATTGGCGTCAATGTTATTAAATATAAACTTAAGTGAATCTATCGATATCACCTCTATTTTCAATCCAAGATATTGTTCATATTTTAACAACTCAGGGTAATCTTTTAGATATTGTTCCTTTAAATTCGATTCGGTATTATTGATATTATCAGTCAATTCATCGATTTGTTTATTCAATGTCTCGATTTGTGATTGATATGTATCTCGTCTAGTTATAAGATTAGATTGATTCGACTTCAAATTATCGACTCTAAGTTGCTGAATCTGAAGATTTTCAAAAGATTTAGTGATTGAATCTTTGATTTTCGTTTCCCTTGATTTGATGTTCGCTATATCATCTTTCAACTTGATTTCTTCGTTCTTTATGTCATTTAGTTTCAAATAGAATTCCTCCTTGTTGTTCAATATATCGGTTCTTTTCTTCAACATGTTTGATTCGAACGAAGAAGAAAACTTCTCCATTTCCTTCTGAAGAATATCGTATTGTTCGAAGGAGCTCATGGTTGTATAATAGATGTGTGGAACTCGTTTTATGGTCAACTACCTCAAACCAGCGGCAACGAGAGAGCAGAGTAATAATCCCAAATCTCTTACTCGCTCCTAATTGAAACAGAAAGGTAAGTATGCAGTGAAAGAACAGTTCAGCAGTATTAAGCACTGTTATATATACATATATATATATATATGTATGTATGTATGTATGTATATCAATTATGTTCAAGCAATGGCTTGTGTTGCTATGAGTTTCTTTGGTTGTGTTTGTTTTGATTTTGAGATCGTCTTGAGGTCTGTCTGTGTTCGCGACTTCACTCTGTTTGGTCGCAACTTCTCTCCGTTGGTCGCAACTTCTATGCGCGACTTGTTTGTTTGAGGCATGAACTCTGGAAAGGCAACAAGTTTCTTCAGCAAACCATCAAGTGAACTCCGAGAGCTGCACTAGAATTGGAAGGAATTTTATAGAAACTAGAGAGTTGTGGATCTTTTGGTGAATGTATACAAACGAAACTGTCATATAGAACCCATATATATATATATATATATATACATTGTGCAATTTTAAGATTTCGTGTCTCAAAGTTCATTTGTTTGAGATTGCTGTGATCTTTAAGCATTCTTTAGATTGGAAGGCAAATTGAGATTTCAGTCCGAATTGTTGAATTTGGCAATAGGAGAAAAAAATAAAGAAGCCAACAAGGATTAAAACAAGTAGGCAAAAGATAATAAAGACTGTTATATTCCTCAAAATAATCAATACGCAAGCTTCATCGTTCTTATTAAATACACGAGCCTCATCTTTCCTATATAATGTCTTCATATATAAACAACTCAAGTAGTTCTGAAGCGAATTTTAAACCAGTCAAACTACTCACCCTTAATGTATGGGGATTGAAATATATATCAACTCTTAGAGTCGAAAGAATTCGAGCTATTGCAAATCGTTTAGCAGATCCAAAGTGTGAGGATGATGATTATGATATAGTTGCATTACAAGAAGTTTGGGTAGAAGATGATTGGCTTTATATCAATGAAAGGTGTAAGAATAGATACCCTTATAGAAGAATTTTCAAATCAGGAATTATAACTGGTCCAGGTTTGGCAGTATTATCTAAAATTCCAATTGAATCATCATATTTATATAGATTTCCTATAAATGGTAGACCTTCAGCGTTTTTCAGAGGTGATTGGTACGTTGGTAAAGGTATTGCAGTTACATTATTGAATGCACATATAAAAGGTTGTGCTCCAATTGCTTTATTAAATAGTCATATGCATGCTCCATATTCAAAAACTGGTGATGCAACTTATTCATGTCACAGAGCATGTCAAGCTTGGGATTTCGTGAAACTTATTAGATTGTTTAAAAAGGCTGGTTATGCCGTAATTCAAGTTGGAGATTTAAATTCACGAGAAGATTCTTTGCCTTATAAATTATTTACAATTGAAGGAGGATTAACTGATTCTTGGTTATCGTTGAATAAGAATAAATTGAATAAAGATGTTTCTACAATGACAATCGATGATCAAATTATTAGTGGAGGAGTTACTTGTGATTCAAAATTAAATACTTGGAGAACTTATAAGCAACCTTTTGAAGCTTGTAGATTGGATTATGCATTTGTTGATTCAGATTTGATTGAAACAATTGATGCTCGAGTTAAATTTACTGAAAAATTGGATGAACCTTGTGGTTGTTCATATTCTGATCATTTTGCTTATAGTGCAGAGTTTTTAATTCATCCTTCTACAAAAGAATGTAATCCAAAGACAAATATTTCCACATCTGATAGAATAAGTGTTTTCAAGGAATTCTTAGTTGAACTTCAAGAGTATCAAAGATATACTATACCATTTCAAACTACTTGGAGAAAATATCATTTTTTCCTAGGAACTTCATATGTTATTTTTTGTAACGTATTATTGTTGACCATGAAATTTGATAGTCGGTGGAAATCATTTTTAGTGATATTCTCTAGCACAATGGTTGGTTTGAGTTCATTATTGAATGGAATGATTTGGTATTTTGGAGTTAGATCTGAACTGAGAGCATTACAAGAAATGCATATGGAGATTGAGGATATATTTGGATCGATAGTGAGAGATACAGCAAGCCAATAGGGAGGATTTTGATGAAATTAAGGAGGAGATTAACAAAGATTTAGTAGATATATGACCAATATGACAGAAAAATAATAAAGAGATAGAAGAAGATAAACTGATAAATGGTTTTAAAAATGAGTTTGAGAGAGAACAAAGAGAAGGTAAGATGGTGAACTTACCACAAAAGAACTTTGTTATGCATCACAACCTAATACAATTACCCTTTTGTATGCATAATACTATAATCACATAACTTTGATAAATAAAATACTATAATGACGTAATTTTGATGGCTAAGAAGGCATCATAACTCAATTGAAGAGTTGATTCTGTAGACAGTAGAGAGTATTCCATAAGTCACTGGGTGTGTGGATGTGTCATTTTTGTGCTGGGTGTGTGGATGACAAGTTCATATTTGATTAATTTTTTGGTCAATTTGCACCAACAAGGAAGAAATATATTAATAAAGATACGAAGTCATGAAGATACGAAGTTCTTTTTAATTACATTTCTCTTTTTGAAATTCCAGGGAGTCTTGTAGATTACTAGAAAATGAATCATAATGAATAAATTCTCCTTGTTGAATTGTTTCTATGGTATTCCATCGTGTATTTGGTGACTCAACACTTCACCATCTCTCTAATCACAGTTTAAGCACCAAATGTACTTTCTAACACAAGATAAGGGCGTGTGGTCTAGTGGTATGATTCTCGCTTTGGGTAATGAATTTGGAAACAAGTTGATTTAACAAACATGCGAGAGGCCCTGGGTTCAATTCCCAGCTCGCCCCTTCAAAAACTTTTTTTTTTCTCCGTTGTGGGCGAACACCTTTGCTGTCACTGCGGTTTCAGTTCTGAGGTTTCACAAGTACAAACAGAGATACGCCTCAACTTGAGTGTAGGTTGACGACAGATGGACGGTAGATTGACGGTCCAGTAAACACTTCTTTTTAGGAATCAGAACTTTATCAGAAGTGTGAACAGCTTTCCTGTTTTCTATTACCAATAACATTGAATTACACCATTTTCAAGATTCTAAGCCAACTAATCCAACACAGCATGGAAAGTGTAGAGCAAAAATTTGAAACGAATGGTTGCGAATGGACACCAGACACTAGACCCATTTCAATTTGGGAGTCCATAGACGAACCTGATAATGCTAGATTTGAGTCAGATACTCAGACAATACATCGTCTTAGAAGGCAATTACAGGTGATTGATAAATGGCATAATGTTCTATTGATGTTGACTACAGTAGTTCTAATAATGGTGGTGATCAATGTGTATGCGGTTCATTGAGACAAACAGAGAATTACGAGTGAGAATTTATCTCTTTATTCGTGAAGTATGGCTCGAAAAAGATCAGCGGACATTGTTATTGTGCAAAAAATTCCATGACTAATCAACAATCAAATGTTAGAGAATGAGGTTGTGGGGTGGCTATTACAGGCACGTTGAAACTATGTAAAGTCATAGGCACGGCACGGCCGCGCTTCGTCATGGATCACCAAAGTCGTATGAAGATTTAGTTATCTCGTAAAGTTTGATAGCTTAATAATCCCACGATGGAACAGAACAGATTTCAAAGGAAACATCGGAGAAAGAGACAAGGTAAGAAATGGCCCAATTGACTAAGACTAGTATCAGGCAATTGGATGTAAGCGAATGAATTGATGCAAATTCACTCAGAAACAGATGTACGCTATATGAACGTGGACTACTGAGATTGGGTAGATCGATCGCCACTGGGAAATTTTTTTTCACCTTTTGGTTGGTTTGCATTCCAGATGGATCCTAATGACTCACAAGATACGAAGCAAACAGATAAAATTTTCCACCTTGTTAGCAGAATTAAATTGCTAACTAGCCAATCACGTAAGCTATGTGCTAACTTAATTGATGTTATATGTATTCGTATTTCGGAGTACGAGTTCACATGTAGACGTTGGGCCCTGTTAGTTACACAGTGATTACTAAGAAACATAGAGCATGAGTTGCATTCAGTGAGGGAGATCAAAGGCTCAACTATGACAAAAGGAATTGCCATACTTTTAACGAAGGGTATAAGTAGGGGTGTCAATTCCCATTGGATTTGATTTTATGTTTGATAATTACAAGACCATAAGAAATATTTTGGAAACGAAAGAGAAAAAATACCAAAGATGACGAATTCATTAGCAAAGAAAGAAACTATTGATTCTACAAATACTGCTAGTTATTCTGTAGCTAGTGCAACTAGTTCATTGAAATCATCATTACTTAGCAAATTCAAGAGAAATTCTAAGAGCAACGAAATTTCCACTAAATCTGAAGAGAAGAAGAAAGAAGGAAAGAAGACAGAGGGAAGGAAATCGGAAGAAAAGAAGCTATCAAATTTGCAAACCACAAGTGAATACCTTGCATTCAAGTCATAGACGAATGATAGAAGAAAGGTGATAATTTAGAGAGAAAGCTGATAGTTCAGAGTGTGGGTGGGAGAGATATGATGGTGGTATGGGAGAAGGAGGAGGTGAGAGGTACAAAGGAGGTGGGTTGGGATGAGGTTAAAAGATGGAGTGCATTACAATTATTTGCATAGCCTGTTCATGCTATATAAGAAAAATACAAACAGATTCAAAGGCAGATTTGGTAGAGTGTAGAGCATAGAGCACAGATCACATAGTACTGTAGAGTAGAGTAGAGTAGATCAACATTTCATAGAGACTGTTGCGGAGAGCTGCA
>JAKTYG010000058.1:0-56742 GCA_030564725.1 Chernovozyma sophiae-reginae
TAGATACTAACACCAGGAAGCGTTCTACTTCTCCATCTTCTTCTGTCCAACAACATAAACGATTCCAACATATTGCAGTCAATCTTATAAACAGTGTTCAAGCTCATAGATTTTCATCACCATTCTTACAACCTGTTAATCCTAAGGATGCCCTTAATTACGGTGAATTGATTAAAGAGCCAAAGGACTTGAAGAATATTATGAAAAGTATAAAACTGAAGCAAGAACCTCTTGAATATCAACTGCTTCAGGAGCTTGAGAGAGATATTATGCTAATGTTTGCCAATTGTATAATGTACAATAGATCAGATACTGATTTAGTGGGGTTGACAAAGAGTATGAAGGATGATGTTAACAACATCTTTAAACTATTTAAGGAGGCAGAACTGGAAGCAAGGTGATTTCTTAATTAGTGTATGTATTAACCTAATGAAAGTCCCAGTTGACTTCTTGTCTATAAAGTTCACAACTTTTAGATATTCGCTGGTCAAAAACAAAATAAAAAAAAAGAATGTAACCCTGTGAAACATTCAAGCAGAATCAGCAGTTGGCACAATAATCTCCCTGTTGTCGCCACTCTTTAATTCTTCGATCGATTGAACCGAAGCTTCAGCATCAATCATTTGGATCTGAGAATCCTTGAATTTATCTTCTCTAATTTGTAAATATCTAATAACAGCAGCAACAATTCCACTTGAAATGGCAGTTGCAAGCATAGCCCAACAACCTTTTCTGAAACTTGGAGATTCAGTAGCAGCAAAGAAAAGAAGTGACCACCAAGCATTTACAGCATTACTGAACATATTCATGGATGCTAAAACAACTGCTCTTTCTTCCAAATCGTTCTGGCACACAACATTTGCCCAAGCGAAAAAAGTTGCTTGACCAGCATAAGCAACACCAGAAAGATATTGAGAAGCGAATACAACACTTGGTGAATGGAAATTGGCAGCCAAAAGAATAGAAGACACAATCATTGAAATCATGATAAATAATGCAACTCTCCAATGATATCTTGCACCAGTATTATCAACGTATAAAGCAAAAGTAAAAGTTGCAATTATTCCAATAGCATAAACTCCCATTGGGTAATGGTTTCTTTGAGGAACAGTATACTTATGATATAATAACCAAAGAGAGAAAATACTATTGGTAGCAAATGATTCATTTTCACCTCCAAGAACCCAAAGAAATGAAAATAACCACCAATGCCATCTACCAACAACTCTTTTAAAAACAGACCAATTAAAATGTGTTGCAGCTGGTTTCTTAATTCTTGATTTTGCCAATTCAATTTCCTCTGGTTTAAAATAAAATGCTTTACAAGTTTCAGGAGTATCAGGAAAGAAGATGAACCCGTATAAAACAATTGGCATTGTAACAATAAAATCAATTATGAATAACCATCTCCAACCAGCAATTCCATTTTTATTATCCATATTAGTATAAATAGCAGCTTGCATAGTTGATGAAAAGATATTTCCAATTAAACCCGCACTAGTGAAGATCGCAGAACGCTTAGTTAATTCATCTTCTTTATACCAACATCCAAGAATTAAATGAACTCCTGTGAAAGTAGAAGCTTCAAAGCCTGCTTGAAAAAATCTAATAATAATAATTTGTTTAAAACTTGTAACTTTATAAATTCCTAGAGTTAATAAACCCCATGAAAAGGCACAGAATGTGAGCCAATATCTTGGTCTAACTTTCAAAAGAATTAAATTATGAGGAATTAAAAATACAATATAACCAACGGTGAAAGCAGTATTGATAAGATTCAATTCATTACCATGCATATTCAAATCTTCTTTCATTCCAGAAACATAAGCGTTAGAGATATTTAGTCTATCAACATAGTTAATCCAATAAAGAAGACAGGCAAATGATAAGACAAACCAATCAATTTTAACTAGAAGTCTAGCTTCCTTAGGATCAGAAGGAACTTCTCCCCATATAATTTTACGAATACTAGTTAACACCTTCATTGCTTTTCTTTTCTTTTCTTTTCTATTCTTTTATACTTTTTTCTTTTCTTTTCTATTCTTCTCTATTCTTCTCTATTCTTTTCTATTCTATTCAATTTCTTCTTTTTTTTTCTTTTAGTTTAAGACAGTAACAGTTTCTTAATAAAATCTATGACTCTTGAGCAACCTCGATTCAAAGTACAGCGATTAGAGAAAAAAATGGTTTTCAAGAAAAAAAATTAAGAATATTCAGAGATCTGATGATTAAATTGTACTATTATATTAAAATATTCGTTTCATTTCGTTCCTTTATATATTATATAACTTTGATTGAACGATAGTATCAAAATCAAAATCAGATTATCATCGATGTAGAATATTTTGTTGGAAAATTTTTATTTTCTAGGCTTGACTTTTGGAGCCTTATCTCGAAGGCTTATTAGATTCACCTAATCGGGAACTGGAGCAAAAATTCCGCATCACACTTGAGAGCAGTTTCACGATATCAAGATTATCTTAAACAATTTTATTGATAGCATGTTTAAATTCTCGGACATGGGGTTACGTCTTGCTATGAGTAGAAACAAATAATCATGAGGTATCATATCATGTAATCATTCAATCATTACTTTTAATCATATCTCATGGGTTTTTCGTTAGGCATTCTCTTTCCGATGAATATGAGTAGTCTGCAAAATATTTGCAATTCTAGTGATTGCAATGACATGGCGTTGGAAAGTTCATAGTACAGATGCTTCAAATGGATAATTTTTGAAATTTCAAAATTGGAACGTGTGAAGAGTATAGCCGCTCTGTTAGGACCTTCCTCTCCCTTTTTTTTTCATTGCAGAGCCCTGTATGCTCTCACTTACCTTCAATCTCTCATTTCTCTACTATCTCTCATTTCCCTACAATCTATCACTTCTCCAGAGGCTACCTGTCTCTACAACATTCATTTCTCTTCAAAGGCACTTTACCTAATGGTAGAATTTATTAATAGTAAACAAGATCATTCAAAGTATTCTAATCTAACATTCTCTTCTATCCTTTAACTCAATATTTGTCCTCATAATTGACTAAATCCTTGATCACTTTAAGCATTTCAATAACTTTCTCTTCTTGAAATCTTTTACCAACTAATTGTAAAGCTACCGCTCCTCCATGACTTTCTTCTGGATCATAATCTTTCCAAATATTTTCATCTGTTTTACTATAAAAATCTCTGGTTTCATCTCTAGGATCTAATTCTTTATCTGCTCTAGTAACTGGAAATATCCCTACACTGTAATCAAGTAGATTGAATGGAGATGTATACCCAACGTAATCATGGAATTTACCATTTGGATTACCTGGAAATGGAGTAGCAGGTAAAATAATCCCATCAATTGGTTTTCCATTGGCAGTCTTCTTTGAAGTTTCATTCCATCTATCGAGGTAATCTTTAATCAAAGCGTTTCTTTCACTGTGCAATTTCCAAAGCTCAGAAACTCCAAATTCTGGAGTAGTTCCATAATTTTCCATATATGGGAACAAAGGTTCTCCAGTAGCTTCACATTCTTTGATAATATTGACCCCACCGTCGCTAACAAAGAAATTACCGATAATTTGTGATAACCGTAAATGTTCCACTGGGTCCCATTCAATAACATCATGACCACCTTCCTTTAAAGCTTTAATGGTATTTGTAACTCCTCTACGAATTGGAGGTGTAGGTCTAACCCAACCATCATCAACCAAGACTGCAAAATTCAATTTTTCTGGTAATTTGACCGATTTCCATGGTAATTCAACCACTTTTGGATCAAAATTCCAAGGTTCACTATCAAGAAGTGACTTACAATAAATTTCAATTGATTCTAAATTGGTGGAAATAGGTCCATTGACTGAATTCACTGATTCTAAACCTGGAAGTCCTGATCTACTTCCAAAAGTTGGGTATCTACCAAATGAAGGTCTAATTGCATACAAGTTTTGAAATGAAGCAGGAATTCTGATACTTCCTCCAATATCAGAACCAATTCCAATTGGTGAACCTTTTAGAGCCAAAAGTGCGGACTCTCCACCTGATGAACCTCCAGCACTCAAATCTCTATTTAAAGGATTCAAAGTATTTCCATAAATGTGATTATTTGTTTCTGGCATCATCATTGCCACTGGAACATTAGTTTTAACATAAAACACTGCCCCTAAATCTCTAAGCAATTTTACAATTAAACTATCTTCACTCATTCCATTGACTGGATTAAAACAATAATTTACAATCCCAATAGTGGTTGCTTTACCTTTAATGTTCAAATTATCTTTTAAAGATATTGGCAAACCGTGCAATGGACCTTTGAATTGACCAGTCTCTTCGTAGTATTTATCAAGTTCCTCAGCTTGTTCAATTGCATCATCAAAGAAAACTTCACTTAAACAATTTACAAGTTGATGAGCTATGCTAGCTCTATGACAGAACGCTTTTGTTACTTCAACTGAACTCCATTTTTCATTTCTAATGTTTTCAATGATTTTGGAAGCATCAGACTCAGTGATTTCTAAATCTTTGTCATCTAAAAGTCCTGATTTTGGAATCCAATTAGAAACATCTTTAATTTCTTCACTTGGAAGTTTTTCTTGTGAAACTAACCATTCTTTAAAGAATTGATTGTCTCTTTCTGAAACTTTCTTAGCAGCAATTGCCCTGTATTCAGGTACCTTGATAGTCATTTCTGAATTGTCCTTGTTTTCTCTCTTTTATCAACTATTGTTATAATTCCAGAGCTTGTTCTTTAAAGATCTTTTTTTTGTATTTTACGGTGTTCCTACTGGTTCCAAAGTTTCTAGCAGTTCAAATTTATACAAGTTGCATAGCACATCCTCGTAGTTTTATCCCTGTGATTCCTAGTCACAGGATCAGGAGGACAACTCTCGCTATTTATGTGCGATCGAGATAAAGGTCAATAAAGCGGAATTCTAGATATTATTAGCGGCATTGGCTTTCCCGTAAAGATAAGAAATGATGAAATTGGGAGGTTTGATAAGGTTTTTTTTTTTGTAGATTCTTTTGGGGAATTTCATACGAATCTGTTGATGTTTTTTTTGCAGTTTTACGAGAGTTAAGGATGTTGATGAAGAGTTCAAAAAAGAGTAACTACCAATCAAAATAAGAAAATAAATGTTATCTACAATAGTGTGTTTTGTTGGAAATGATGTTCCGATATTAAGTAACCTATGTTATTGATAAAGATCTAGTGTTGATATGATAAGTTGTCTATCAATTAATCTATATTTATTGGGTGATACCCTGTGATCAAAAAAAAAAAAAAAAGTAAAAGGTCGCAATAGTGGGGCAAAATGAGAATCCTAATTTTCATTATTTGTGAAGAGAATATGAGCTACGATTTAAGACTTTTGAATTTCAGATCAACAAAGTAGATCAACAAGGTAGATCAACTGTAGTAATGTTGAAAAATCAAAGCGATTTCAAACTTGGAGTGTCGCAGTTTCCAATCTTTGATGCGAAATCTCAAAAAAAAATAATGTGAGAGACATCAATGGGCAATTTGAAACGATAATAGGCATGTTCTTGAGCACCGTTGAGTGAGAAAGAGACCATCTTTTTTTTTTTTTTGAGCAACAGATAATCTTAAACAATGGAAGCTGTTACGTAAAGTTCATTTTGAAATCATGAAACAGAATAAAATTGAAAAATGAATATAAATCATACATCTTGAATAAGAAAGATTGAAGAATCTGATCGAAATTGATTGAAAAATGTGTCATAACTGATTACCTTAAAAAGCAACTTATCCCCAGGTTCTATCGTCCGTACCGGCAAACCCTGTGAATTTACCGTGCTCTCTAAAAGCTGCTCCAAAGGTTCCCAAATCCAATCTTTCGATTTTTTCCAATTTTTCTCGAGCGCTCCAGAAACTCTCAAACCCACTCGATTTTCATGTATTTTGTGGCACAAAGTCCAGATTAGGAAAACTTTGTGAGTCAACCGCGATGCGATATCTAAAGATTTTGTATATTGGATATCGAATTTAGTTTCAATTTATATAATTTTTCACTCTTTCAATAAGCTCACATTTCAAGCGTTTGATAAAAGAAACAAAGAAAAAAAGATACTAAAGAATAATAATCATGCTTAGAAATTCCATATTGTCCAGCTCTAGGAATCTTCAAACTATTCGTAATCTCAGTAGTTCGGTGATTCGTCTATCTTCAATTCCTGATCCATCTGAATCTTCAACAACTGGTCAGTACATAAACACCATCACCAAACCTTATACAGTAACCACATATTCTCGTCCAAACATTGTTTTCACTCACGGTAAAGGTTCTTATTTGTACGATTTAGAAAACAATCAATATATTGATTTCTCAGCCGGGATTGCTGTGACTGTTTTGGGCCATGCTAATCCTGAAGTTTCCAATATCATCTCTGAACAATCTAAAACTCTCTTGCATTGTTCCAATCTTTTCTATAATTTATACGCTGGAGAATTGGCTAATAAATTAGTTACTGAAACCAAAAGTAGTGGAGGAATGCATGATGCTCAAAGAGTATTTTTATGTAATTCAGGTACTGAAGCAAATGAAGCAGCCTTAAAATTTGCTAGGAAATATGGTAAACTGATAAGTGAAGATAAGATTGAAATCATCACTTTTGAAAATGCTTTTCATGGAAGAACTATGGGTGCATTATCGGTAACTCCAAATCCCAAGTATCAAAAACCTTTTGCTCCACTTATTCCAGGTGTTAAAGTTGCAAAACCTGGCGATATTTCTAGTGTTGAGGAATTGATCAATAAGGATAAAACATGTGCAGTTATTATTGAACCTATTCAAGGAGAAGGAGGGGTTCAACCAATTGAAGGAGAATTTTTAATTCAATTGAAACAATTGTGTGAAAAAAATGATGTTATATTGATTTATGATGAAATCCAATGTGGTTTAGGACGTTCAGGTAAATTATGGGCCCATTCATTTTTACCAAAGGAGGGCCATCCAGATATTGTAACTATGGCAAAGGCATTAGGAAATGGATTCCCAGTTGGAGCTACCATGATTACTGAAAAAGTTGAAAAGGCTTTAAAGGTTGGTGATCATGGTACTACTTATGGAGGTAATCCACTTGCTTCAAGAATTGGGTCTTATGTTATCGACAAGGTAAGTGACGAAAAATTCTTAGCTGAAGTTAATGAAAAATCGGAAAAATTCATTAAAGGGTTAACTAAGATTGCAAACAAGCACCCTAAACAAATTACTGAAGTCCGTGGTAAAGGATTATTGTTAGGTTTACAATTTGTCAACAGTGTTGATCCAAGTAAAGTTGCTAACAAGTGTCGTGAAAATGGACTTATTGTAATCACTGCAGGAATGAATGTTGTTAGATTGGTTCCAGCTTTGAACATAGAGAACGAGGTTATTGAAAATGGTTTGGAAATATTGTCCAAGGCAGTAGATGATGTTATTTCAGAGCTTCCTACAGTTTGAAGATTGGCCAATAAACAGAAGGAAGTGACGAAAGAAAACAAGACTGCGATTGACTAAGGGTTAAGAATTCAAAACATCTTTTTCTTTTTTTGAATATATAAGAACTCTCAATAGATAGTAGAATATAGAAATAAGTGCAATCAACTTTATACCCTATTTCGTATCACTAATAATAATAGATAAGCTCACTTCTAATCGATTCATTATCGTTGAATCGTTTCGCAGCCATATTGAACGTGTCTCTGTCCGGAGTGCACGAATACTTCAACCTCTTGCGCGCGGGCAGAGATAAAAAAATCAAAAAGTCGGCTACAATTCGCTAAAAGGCGCATCCAAAGATTCTTGATTCAGTACAAAGTATTCTTTTTGACGGTATCGTTTTATATTCCTAATTGTTGTTTCGATTTCTTATTGTCGTTGATTGCATCTCTGAGATCCTTACCATATTTATTCAAGCTACTGTTTGTGCTATTTTTTTCTGCGTGGTTTTTCCGTGAACTGAATTCATTTAGTCTTGTTCTGATTACTTTGAAGAAGCTCAGTGTTATGACAATCCCGTTCAGCATACCAGTTCCAGATTTGGATCATTGCTTATCACAGCTTTTAGATCATAAACCTCCTAGACTACTACCTCCTCAAACTGTTCAACAGCTATGCCATACTCTTAAAACTCATTTCCTTTCAGTTCCAAATATAATTTCGTTACAATCTCCAGTAACCATTGCAGGAGATATCCATGGACAATATCATGATTTGCTTGAAATATTTGAAATTGGAGGGTCTCCTCCAACAACAAACTATTTATTTTTAGGGGATTACGTTGATAGAGGATATTATTCAGTAGAAACAATTACTTTACTAATAAGCTTGAAATTAAGATACCCAGAAAGGGTTTCCCTAATCAGAGGAAATCATGAATCTCGAACGATTACAACAAATTACGGGTTTTATTCAGAAGTTATAAATAAATATGAAGGATCAGCAGATGTTTGGCTGTATGTAACAGATTTATTTGATTATTTACCTCTTGGAGCTACTATTGATGGCAAAATATTTGCAACTCATGGAGGTTTATCTCCCAGTTGTCAACAATTGGATCAAATTAGAACCGTTGATAGATTTAGAGAAATTCCTCATGATGGGATAATGGCAGATCTTGTTTGGTCAGATCCTGATCCTGAAATATTGGATTTCAAATTAAGTCCAAGAGGAGCAGGTTATTTATTTGGTTATGAAGTGATAGAGAAATTTTGCCATGATAACGGTCTTGAACAATTGGTGCGGGCTCATCAATTATGTAATGAAGGTTATGTCAGTTATTGGAAGGGGAAATGTCTTACAGTTTGGTCGGCCCCAAATTATTGTTATAGATGTGGTAATAAGGCAAGTGTGCTAGAAGTAATGGATTCCAGTACTTCAAATGGAAAGAATCAACCATCTCATGTTGTCCAACAAGGAGTCTTACCCGGTCAGTTCTTTAATGTTTTTGAAGCATCACCTGAAAATGATGAAGACACTTTAAGTGGAAGATCGGTGAATGGTTTAATGAGTGAAAATGGTAATGGTACCGACATATTTGCTGATTATTTCAGTTCCCGAAAGAAGAGACATACAGAATACTTTTTGTGATATGTTCGCTTCGGTAGAGATTCATTTGATTCTGGTGAGAACCACGAATGACGTTTAAGACAACTGTAATTTTATAAATGTATATTATATTAGGAAATACTAATCAAGAGTCGAATTAGATGAGTATTGTAGGTGCAGACTAATGGTTGCAACCTGATTGTATATGAGAGAGCAGCTCTTGCTAGTGAGCTGACTCGAATAGTCGTCACTGAATCATCTGAATTCTGCTGTAACCGTTATTGAGATACAATAGAATGTACTTGATCTAGTCTGTAGTCCATACCATTTACTATAGTAGTCTTAAGGAATAAAAATCCTTCATTTTAAATACCTGATCAATTGTAATACAATTCAAAGTTGAATCCATTATGGATCTCGTAATCATCCAACGAAATGTGGTCTTTGTATATTTGATAGCCTTTCTTGAGAACGATTTTTTCATATGACGTACCGGTTTGAAGTGCAATCAATTTCTTAAGATCACCAATAGTATCCTCAGGAAGACATTTGACCTTAATTTTCTTTCCTAATCTATCATTGGCAAGTACTTCAATCATTCTGCGAACTAAAAGTGAAAGTAATGCAATATGTTCCAGAGCTCTGTAATGGCTCTAATGCTTAGATGAATCGTGTTGTAGACGATGTTTCTGGTACTGCATATACGTCTCTCGTCTTGCAGTTTAGATTTTTTTTTATGGCATTAGGTCGTGCTGCACTGATGGCTGCACTATCCGCTGCACAGACCGCTGCTCTGACGGAGACATTTTGTTCGTTCAAACCTTTCCCTCAGTACACGAAACAGACAATGTCCAATCCTTCTACTTTTGCAACTTGAAGAATATTTTCCAGTCTTGTAAAGTTACCGAAAGATATCTGACTTGTCTAATTTTTCCAATTTGTCCGATTGTATCCACATTCTCTTATCCCTTGCTCTATTGTTGATATTATTGAAATGATTGTTGTAGAACCTATCATCTAGTTTTTCACCTTATCCTGTGGCCGTGCTATTTGCGCGCACCCAAGTTCCCAAAATAGGGTTTAGTTTAATGTTCTATGCGCGATTCGTTACGTGTGATATCAGAAAAAAACTTCTCTACATTATCGCTATCAAGAGTGGATGAGATCATTTAAATCTGAGAATGAGACACATTTGGATTTTTTTTCCTTCTCTCCCTCCAAAGTGTTTGGCATATACATGGCGATCTAACTGGTTAAATTTGCTTTTTAGTACCTAATTTTTTTTACTCTTTGGGTCAATAAGTACATGCTTAACGTTGTGATACTCTCAACTCTATTTGATATATAATGTCTATGAAATAACAGTGTTGCTAACAAATCCCATCAAATAGACCAACACCAATTTTTCCACTTACTCCTTTCACCTTAGGTCTGAATCATTTTCATTGGAATTCGCTGTTGTTTACCACATTAAAATTAAATCATAACAACAAGATTAGTTGATCCCCTAATCTAGAACAGTATACCTTAGTCTTTTGTAGTATTGATACCTACTGTCATTATGTCCTTCTTGGGGTCTAATCAGTTTGATAATCTTCATCTAAACTCAACCTTTAGTGAATCAGAAAAGATCATTGCATCAATATCCCATATATCGGGATATCTTTCATTATTTGTATGGCTATTTGCTCAGTTACCACAGATCATTGAAAATCATCTTAACAAGTCTGTCACTGGGGTCTCCCGATTGTTTCTAGGATGCTGGATGGGTGGAGATTTAACTAACCTTGTTGGCTGTTTGCTAACAAAAGCTTTACCATTTCAAACCTTGTTGGCTAGTTATTATTGCTTTATAGATTGTATATTGGCTCTTCAGTACTGGTATTACACAAGAGTCTATCCGTTCCAAAAAGTGCATCATAATTTGCTTCAGAGTCCTAATATGATGAGACCAACTCACATTCATACCAATGAAGAATTGATTCCATTTAGATCCAATAGATTCAAACAATTACCAAACCATCATTCAAGCATTCCAATTGAAATTGGGGCTATTGAAACTGCTGCAAATGCTCCTGAAACTAGCTCTTTAGGTAAGAAATTGTTTGGAGCACTTTTTGTAAGCAATTTAACAAAAGGTGCTAATGCTCTGCCTGTTGGTAACTCTCCTCCAGATATTCCAAATGAAGGATCACATACTTTAAAGTCTTGTTTACTCGGTATTCTAACTACTTTATCTCATTTAGAATTAAAAGGAGAATATTTCGGGAGAATACTGGCTTGGTTATGCTCATTCTTATACGTCAGTTCAAGGGTTCCCCAGATGTTGGAAAATTATACAAATAAATCAACCCAAGGTATATCATTATTTTTGTTCTTATTTGCAATGCTTGGAAATTCACTATATACCATTTGTATAGTTTCTGACTTATATCTTGTTGCAAGAGAAAATAATGGGTATATGGATGAATGGGTATTTCATGATGCAGTTCTTTCTCAACTCCCCTTCATTGTGGGAAGTGCTGGTACAGTCTTATTTGATGGAATAATTCTTTTCCAATGTTGGTTATACAAGCCGGTACATCTTCATCGTAGAAGATCTTACGATCACGATATGGATACAAATGATAGTCATCATCATCATCATCACCATCTTCATCATTTTCATCAACATGATCATCATAACGAACATCATTCGAAATCAAATAACAAGCTCAGAAATTCAAATTCTGAATATTTCAGAAAACCTGATTGGTATACAAATAACCATAGTCAATTACCTGCCGACAGAAGTGATTTATCTAAAAGGAGCCCTCCTACTAGTAAGTCTCAATTGTTATCTTCAACTTCAAACAATCACCAAAACATAACTTCTCCACAAAGTCTGCATTACCATATGTTTCCTCCTCCTCCTTCCCATTACATTGAAGGTACTCCTTCTTCTACCACTCAAAATCATTCTTCGGGAGCAAATTTTATTTCAAATACCTTTAATTCTATTTCAAATTCTATATCTAGGGCCAAACCTACTAATGTTAAATCGATTAGATCACCAATTTCCATTGCTTCATCAGGAAATTTTTCTAATAATTCGCAATTGTCGACCTCATTAATACCTCTGATAATTGGTACTTATTCCTCAGTATCCAAAAAGATGAAAAATGAGGCAAAGATTCCATTTCTGCCAATAGATTTCTTGCACGATGACTTCCATTCATCAGTGGATGGTTCGAATACTACAATTTATGATGATAGTAGATAATAGGAACTACAAATGCATACTTTAATAAAAAAAAAACTTATAATTCTAAATATATATAGTAAGAGGAAGCTCTCTGGATGTAATGATTGATTTCTTTCTTCTATTTCTTTATATTTATTTCCATCTCTTCCTGTTTACGATTCCCCTTCTAAATTTCGGCTCAATTATGGCACTTATGTTAATTTTGATTCCTTATTAACTCTCCAAGCGCTATTGGGCAAGCTCTGTAAATAGACTGCTTTCCGTTTCACCCACATTAGAATAATTATTCCCAACGTCACACATAATGCGTTCGTATAATAATAACCATCTTGTACAATTTGCACCTTTCCTCCCATCTCAATACATTTATGATTAAAGTCATCACTATTCCCAATACGAGGAATATCTTCAAATTTATTGTCAATGACACATTTATTGATTGTTAACTTGTCAATTAAGTAATAAATTATTAATCTTGGCCAAGTACCTCCATAATTTGATAATGTATTGAGAGTTGTCATATAAGTACCACCAATAGCAGGATCTGCTATCTTTGTATGAAATCCACATAATGAAACAAATTGAATAGTAGACATAAACGAAGATAGTAAATGTTGTAAGATTATTAAAATAAAGTAAAAAGTTGTTATTTTACCATCCTTTGGGAAAAAGTGTACAACCAATTGAGCAAATGCAGCAGCTACTAGTCTGCCAGCAAATCCATATAACCATGGCCGTAATGGACTCTTCCCACTTGACCATCTTCCAGCATAATAGCCGAAAATAATTTCAAATGGAAAATCAATTAACACTGTGATAGATAAATCTTCTTTTGATAAACCCTTTTCTAATAATTTTAAATTAGTTGCTGCTTCATTTGTCTGAAACCCTAACTTTGCAATTAATAATATAACAACAAATGTCTGAACATTTGGTAATTTAAGAACTTGAAACATTGAATAATAAACATTCTTGAGTGCATCCCAATTACTAATCGAATGATTATAAATGCTTTCAACTTTAACTTTTTCATTTTCTAATTTAAGTTGATTATATTTTGCTAAATGTGGAGGATCTTCAGGAATGAAGTATAAACCAGCGGTAACAATCAAATACATCCAACCCCAAAACATAAGATATTCACCAAGCAGAAATAATCCTTCATCAATTGGAGTATCTCTAAGATACTTGTTGGCAAAATCTGGAGAATTTAATGCTAAAAAAATTGTGAATGATGAAAAATAGCCAGCATTTATTCCAATGGTTTGAGCAGTTGAAGCAAAAGAAAGACATTCAGGGGATAAACAAGTTAGAGCCCATCCATCTACTGCAATATCTTGGGTTGCACAAAAGAACACTAGTAAGAAAAAACACATGGTAATTGTTGTTAAATGTAATTTTGGTTCAACGAGGTAATAATCAATAACCAGTCCAAGATAAATCAACGTTATTCCAGAAATTGTCTGGATTGGTATAATCCAAGATCTTCTTCTACCAATTTTGGGAGAATAAATAGCATCAACTATAGGAGACCAAAGTAGTTTTAATGAATAAGGGTAAGCGGCTAGAGAAAATATACCAACTTGTGAATACAGTAATTTTGCTTTAAGTAAGAAAGGTATCGATCCAAATGCTAACCCTACTGGTACACCTTGTAAGAGATATAGTACGACTAGAACGAAAAATGCTTTACGATCTTTAGCTAATAAATGACTACTAGTAGTAGATTTATTTGGAGAGGGACTGAAACTTAATGGCAATGAAGTTGAATTTGAATTAATGTTACCTTCCTTCGTGGTATCTTGTATCGATATAGGTAGGAAAGCATCGTTCTCTTCAGCGAATGCCGGATGTTGATTAGTCAATGGATTATTTTCAAAAGCCAATTGATCTAAAGACCCTACTCCACGCTTATGTGTATGATGTTCTTCAGTCATTGTCAATATTATTTTCAATACCTTAACATTGACCTCGTAGTAGAATAGTGGGTTTGAATTTAACCTTGTTGCCTTTTAATCACGTCTATACTCCACTCTACAATAGGAAATAAAACGTTTGTTGTATGCAGGGCTACAAAAATTGATTATTATTCATGTGCAGAGCTGAGAGCGATAAAATTGGAAAACTGATTTTCATTACTTTTATTAACCACATCTAGAGAGAGAATGTAACAATGATATAACACTGTTGTTTTTGAAGAAATATGTTTTAGTTGACAATTTACTTTCCTTCTCTTTTTCTTTTTTTTTTTGCTTTCATCCAAATTTCATAACTTTTTGCGTTTTATTAAGTGCTATATATAAACCTGAAAAGTAAATATATTTCTTCTAAAAGACATGACATCTACCTAAATTTTTTATTTTTATTTCTATATGATATTGGGAGTTATTATATTATATGACATTTTCTTATAAACTTAGAACTTTTCTGGAAGCTCTTAATACAACCTCTCTATCAGGGAAAGCAAAATCTTCTAATTCCTTTGCATAAGGAGTAGGAACTTCACATCCAGTAACTCTTTCAACTGGAGCATCTAAATAATCAAAGGCTTCAGATTCCATAATTTGGGCACAAATTTCTGAACCGACACCAAATGCTGGGAAACCTGCTTCACAGGTAACTAAATGATTAGTTTTCTTAACAGAATTAACAATGGTTTCAACATCCAAAGGTTTAATTGATCTCAAATTAATCACTTCTGCTTTTACACCATAAGTCTTTTCTAATTCTTCAGCAGCGTGAAGACAATGTAAAACATTTCTTGAATGAGAAACAAGAGTAATATCACTACCTTCTCTTTCGATTTTAGCTTTACCGATTGGAAGAACAAAGTCTGGAGAAAGTGCTTCTTCAGAAATTTCATGTGATTCACCATAAGCAATTTCATTTTCTAAGAATACCACTGGATTTGGATCTCTTACAGCTGCTTTAAATAAACCTCTATAATCTTCAGCTGAATAAGGAGAAAGAACTTTTAAACCAGGAATTGCTCCATACCACGCAGCATAACATTGAGAATGTTGAGCTGCAACACCAGCTGCTGCACCATTTGGTCCACGGAATGTTATATTACATGGTTGCTTACCACCAGACATATAATAAGTCTTAGCTGCTGAATTAATAATATGATCAATTGATTGCATAGCAAAATTAAAAGTCATGAATTCACAAATTGGTTTAAGACCAGCAAGAGCTGAACCAACACAAAGACCAGTGAAACCCATTTCAGTAATTGGAGTATCGATGACTCTTCTTTCACCGAAACGATCTAAAAGACCTCTAGAAATTTTATAGGCACCATTATATTGAGCAACTTCTTCTCCCATAAGAAATACATCATCATCACGGTCCAATTCTTCTGCTAAAGCAGAATTTAAAGCATCTCTAACTGTGATTGTCTTAGGACCTGAAGCCAGAGATGCAGCACGAATATTGTCACCACCGGTCATTCTTAATGCTTGGTATTGACCTGCTTGTCTAACAGTTCTAGCGGCTAATTGAGCCGTCTTTGCAATTGCTGAAGGCATTATATACTATATCAATATGATCAAAAATAAAAGGGGGAAAGATGCGGTTCCAATGATATATATCGAGGGATCTAGTGGAGAATTGTAGTAGAAATGATCTGGTGGTAGCTATAATACAAAAGATCACAATTTCCTCTTAATTTCTTCCAATACAATTTCAAAAAACCCTTTTTTTTGATTTAATTCGAACACAATTCCAATGATTACCATACGATTAAATCGCTTTATGTTTCGTTTGAGTGTATCCTTTATGGTAACGGAAGAATGAGGACCGTATTCACGGATAGTGCACGACCCGGAAATATAGCTCCGGCAACCAGTGTCGCATTTTCATTGTCGCAAAATAGATTGATGTCAAATCGAACAGAGTGATTCTTATCGGGGAATCGATGTAAAAGAAGTTTCCATATGTGACACAAAAGTCATGGATGAGACGAACCAAAACTCTAAAGCTACGAGCTTGGTGTCATTTTAATGAGGTAAGGGTAAGCGAGGAGAGGTCTAGGTGAGGGTATAGTGAGAGTAAAGTGAGGGTAAAGTGAGGGTAAGATTAGAGCAAGATGAGGTCAAGCAACCTCGGTGTTCACCTATTTTGCAATAATTGCAATGTTATGGGATCATTGAGAAGTTTTTGCTCCTCCTGTACTACACAACATTTTTTTCAAAGTTGTGCAACAACCTTTTGGATCCTAAACTGTTGGAGTCCTTAATATTGGAGCGTTTCAGCCTTTTTCTTTTTGGGTACAAGAGCCCCTCTTTCTTCTAAGTTTAGATTTTTGGCACCACTTGCACCCGGTCCATTATGGATTAACTGCCCGGAACACTGCCGAAAAACCTTGTCCCCTCCCGATCTAAATGTTGGAACATTGAATATATGCAGGTACTAAGGTAAGCCAGTAAGATAGACCGAGATACTAATTGCAAGAGTATATAAAGAGGTGGTAATACTGCAGTATATTCTGTGAATCTTCGAAATAATTTTAGAGTAGTGGTGAAATACGGGACAACAATCTTATTTATATCTAATCATTACTTTTTCTATATGTCACAGATTTACTTGTTATAGAAAGTAAGTAGCCAGCCTTTGAAAGTGAAACCTTCCAACCCTACTGATATTTTTCATTCCTGTATAGAGTAAACCCTTAGATTTCATATATGGAGATTTACATTTGCCTGAGGAGTTCCAATAGAGATTTATAGATAATACTTAGTTAAGGAAAGTCAATTCACATTTACAGAATTATACTAGTTTAATTTGTATATTCTTACTATAATTTTTGACAATTTTCTAGCATAATGATTAGGTCAATTAGACTTTCGAAATCAATTCCTCAACCTCGTGCAAGTGTTGTCTTCAACAGATATCAACTATCTTTCATCCATAGTGATTCGGGTCCAAAGGGTAATTTCCATAGACCTGATAATGCCGGATCAAATGATGCAGCTGATGCAGCTGATGCTACTCCAACTATTCTTGCAGATCACAACGATCAACTGAAACTTCCAAATAAAGTTACTTGGATTCAAGCATTAAGAGAGCGTGAGAAGCAATTGGCTGCTGGGAAGATTCTTGATAGTTATAGTTATACCAATACAAAGACTACTGATGTTGGTGAAAAGACTAGAGGTGAATCATTTTCTTATCTTACTCTTCCATTTAAAGATGATGAAATATTATGTGATTCATATATTAATGCATCAGGTCGTTTAAGAGTTGGTCAATTATTTCAAGATTTGGATGCTTTAGCAGGTAGAATTGCTTATAGACATTGTTCTCCTGCTGAACCAGTTAATGTTACTGCTTCTGTCGACAGAATTTATATGGTTAAAAAAGTTGATGAAATATCAAATTATAATTTTGTTTTGGCAGGTTCTGTCACTTGGACCGGTAGATCATCAATGGAAATTACTGTTAAAGGTTATTCATTTGATGATTTAATTCCTGAATCTATTTCTGAAGAGAGTCTTCCTAAAGAAAATATATTTTTGACTGCTAATTTTACATTTGTTGCAAGAGATCCAGAAACTCATAAATCATTTGCAATTAACAAATTACTCCCAGTATCGGAAGGAGAATGGATAGATTATAGAAGAGCTGAATCACATAATGCAAAGAAAAAGCTTGAAGCCAAAAATCAAGCAATTGCAGAACCAGCTCCTGAAGAGTCAAAATTAATTTATGACATGTGGAAAGCTTCTAAAGCAATTGTGAAAAATGAAGAAAAGTCAAAGAATGTTCAATTTATGAATCAAACAAAGATGTATTCAACTATTTTTATGCAACCTCAGTATAGAAATAGACATAGTTACATGATATTTGGAGGTTATTTATTGAGACAATCTTTCGAATTAGCATATTGTGCAGCTGCTGCTTTTGCTTCATCTGCTCCTAGATTTGTTTCTTTAGATTCAACTACGTTCAAACTGCCAGTTCCTGTTGGTTCAGTTTTATCTTTAACTGCCAAAATCTCTTATACTGAACATATTCATAGCATTCCAACTGCCATTGATGATGACACTTCTTTTGATTTTTCTTTGCCAGCTACTAACAAATTATCCAGAAATGAAGATGCTTTCTTATCTGAACCTGGTACTTTAATTCAAGTTAGAGTTGATACTACAATTAAGAAACTTGATGGTTTGATTGCTAAAGAATCTGGTACATTTATATATTCTTTCTTTGTTCCAAAGAGTTCGTTTGACGATGAGCTGAAGGCTTTCTGTACCGTTATTCCTCAAACATATTCTGAAATGATGGAGTACGTTGAAGGAAGAAGAAGAGCTGAAGATACTGCTCATTATGTTGATACTTTACCAAAATTCTCTTCCTGATGAATGTTGAAATAGTGAATAAATTTGAATACGTTACCAATTTTTTTTTTTTATTTTTTTTTTTTCTAAATGTCAATTCAATTTCTACGTGCTAGACATTGCTTGATTGTAGAAAAACCATGATTAATTAAATTAAAAAATACTTATTTAAAAGTTAAAAATATATAATACATTTGAAAAAAGAAGAAAATTATGACAAATATTTTATACCTTTGTAAGGTATGAAGACCAGCAACAAGAACCAGTGGTTATCTTGGGACTGGTTAACAACTAATACTCTTATTCGCTATCATCGTCCTGGATGTGTGCTGTTTCACCACCAAAAATATGTTCTGACTGATATTTTGCAGTTTCTCTTAAACTCCCTTTCCTGGTGAAGTCAACTAACTTCGCTTTCTTTCCTATTGATGAATTTGAAAGTCTAGTTATGTTTTCAGGTCTAGATTGAATAATACTAGACTCCGCTATCACTCCTGAAGTTGTTATGTCCTTTATTGGAGATAATTGTGATTCATCCAATATACTATTACCTTGGTGTCTGGTGTTATTTCCTGAACTGTTCGCATCTGACCAACGGAATTCCCCGTTGGAATCGTGAATTGCCTTAAATTCATTCACCAAACTAGTTTCACTACCATAGAATTTCTCATGTATCTGTTGCTCACTATTGGAAGCAGAGCTGGAGGCTGAATCATTGAATTTCGATAGTATGTTGAAACTCAGATCTGCATTCATATCATTATTTGTGACATCATCACCAGCGGTACTGTGATAAATTGTTGATTGGTCATTAGTATGTTCTTTGGAATTTTCCAATAATGCTTCCGAATTGGATGACGAAAACCTTGAAACATTCAGCTCAACTATATTACCATCACTATCTAGTCTCTTGATATTTCCAGAGTCATCTCTTCTTAAAATTGCACTTAATGAGTTTGCACTAAGTATCTGATTCGATCCAAACGAAGATCTGTTAGAATCTCGTACAAAATTGTCTTCCACTAATCTCACTGAGAAAAGGTTATCTGTATTGACAGTACTCATGGAAACTTCTGAAGCTCTATTCTTGTTCCTTAAGAACTCTTCTTTGGCTGCATCTGAGACGCCATTTGCTCTCCAAGACTTGGTTGGTCTCTCTGAAGCATCAAAATAGTTGGAACCGCTATTGGCAGATTCAACTTGGGTTAGTGAAGAAGATGTACTTCTAATGTCCGAACCGTCTTTATTGTTCTTATCCAAGTTCAATACATTTAATGCTGCCAATTGTTTTGGATCTTCTGAATGATCATCCTTATTGATAGTGGTTCCAAATCCTGGGCCATTGATTTCTGGTGAACCACTAGCTCCTTTTTCTTTATCAATATTAGCAGCTGCAACTTCCTTTTCAGTTCTCTTCTTGTTCCTTCTCTTAAATAAGCAACAGAATAACAAAAGGGCAACCAAAATCACAAAGCAAGGAATTCCAACTCCTAACCCAATTGCTAATGCCTTTTTATTTGAAATTCCTGACTTTTGGGTAACACTAGAAGGAACTTGAGATGAAGCTCCACTAGAACTTGAGCTTGCAGATGGAGTAGAAGTTGAAGAAGATGATGTTGAAGAAGTAGTGGTGGTATTTGAAGATTTGACCCCATTTATATTAAAGCTTTTGGTATCACTATCAAATTCATTGACTGCTGTCACAGAAACCGACACCTTATCTAGATCAGATGGGGCATTTCCATAAAATGTATTATTCTTATTGTCAAAGGTGAGCCAATCCGCTCCACTAAATGTAGTACTAACATCTGTATTGTTTTCAGTAAACAATGAGTTCAAAAGTTGATAATTGAAAAATTCTCCCTTAGTAGCATTAACATTTGGTAATGAACTAACGGTGAAAGTGGAACCAAGTGCATCAAACAGATAAGGGAGGTCAACGGTATTACCAAACTTGTCCTCAACAATTATAGTGAAGTTGTCAAAAGAAGATTGGTCTGGAAAAGCACCAGTCAATGTATAATTGTTTTGATTAATAGTAACATAACTTGGTAAATCAGACGAATAAACTGAGGAAATATTTTCTGCAGTAATAAGAGCTCCATCCTGATAGACGTCGGTGTAAATCGGTACTGTAATATCAAATTCACTTTTTAAAGTTCCATTAATTTTAATCGTTTCATTTAAACTTGTACTCAATTGATGAGCACCAACAACTAATTTAAAGATACCTTCAGCTCCAGCATAATTCTCATAATCTGTAGCAATGAAACTGAACCCATAATCAATTGAAGGTGCGATATCTGATGTGACATAAGGTACTGTTCCAGAAAATGATAAATCGTCTGAATTAAACGAAATCCAATTTGGTAATGAACTTCTGTCTGCAGATCTTCCATAATAAGCAACAATCTTTCTGGTTGAGTTTTCTTTCAATTTAAATGCTGAACTTGAAAACTTGATCAGGAAGTCTTCACCAGGTTTCACTACTAAACCATCATTACCATTTGTTTCTCCGTATTGAGCAATTTGAGTAAACATAACATCGTTTGATGATAATTCAATTCCTGGATCTGATGACACAATAATAGTGTAATTGTGGGAGATTTCTGAATCGTCGTAAGAATCTTTGCCATTTAAAGTAATGGAAATAGAATCTGAGATATCTTTTTCACTAGGGGTACCGGTGAAAGTTCTAGAATTTCCATCAAATTCAAGCCAATCGGGTAGATTTGTCGCAGTATAACTAACAGTACCATTATTATAAGATTTATAGGTCACATTAGCCATTTGAAAGTTATAACTTTCATTAACTCGAGCAACATTTGGATACTGTTCTGAGAAGGGAAATCCAACGTAAAGGGTAGCCTGCACTAGGGATATAAAAAGTAACAAAACAATCATATGTTCTTTGGTATTCCTATCCTTAAATCCACTTTAATATATTCTTTCTGTTGTGAAATTTCTTATGATCAATAGCAAAGCATCAATTTTCTGTTTTTTTTTTTTGATTAATAGGGATGTCTTCTTAATGGTATATTCTCCAGATGACAAGATGAATACCTATTAGCCTTCAAGCTGTTGGATATGTTCAGGATATAGAACTGTAGATAGTATGAACGAACGATAAGAAAACAAACAAAATAACAATAAAAAAGAATTAACAGTTTCAAAGTTGGAAAGTAGATTGGTAAACCAGTGATTAATTTGACGACCAAGGCGCCAAAGTTTGGAGTTAGCCTTACCTTCAAGCTATATTTTGCATATTTTATCAGCTATGGATGCCTGGCACGCATCATCTAAAAATGCAACATTCCCATCTGAAGGGGGACAATTCGATTGTAAGTCAAGGCAACGCGTTACGCAAATGTAAATAAGAATTCGCGTTTTAGTTAAGACTCGCTAAGAGGAATCGCGTCTCTCATTCCCGTTCGAATCACTTCGATGATGGATGTTTTAGACCGAATTACGGGTTCTGTATGCAAATTGTTGCTATTAGAGCCAGGTTTATGCTGATGGTTGCAATGAATTGTTGTTAATTTGTGGCACGCTGGGGGATATGAAGAGCGTATCACAAAAAAAAAAGAAAGAAAAGGGAATGAGAAACTTGAACGACGTTCTCTTAGAAGCATAAGTTGAGCTAAGATCGTTCGTTATTCAAAGAAAAAGAACCCAATCTTTAAAGGGATAAATAAAACGCTACTGTATTCAAATTTTTGATGTTTATGCGTATCAAACCGTCATAAATGCTCTAATTGAACCTTAATTTTACTCTTTTCATCAAAATAATTACCTATTAATCAAAAAAATAATTCAATACTCTGTTCGTGTAGTCGCGTACAAAGTCTCAACCCCCAGGTAACAACTGGAGATGACCCAAGCTGGAAGTGGTAATGGAAGCACTAAGGAGCAAATGAGTAAGTTATTATATTATTGAGCGGTAGATAATTTACTGTTTGGGGCGATTTCTCGAGTTTTGAATATAATTTAGCCAACGTGATGTCTGACTTGATGTGATCACTGCTGGTACTTTAGCCTCGAAACGAACATCTGATGCCATAGTTTGATGCGATTTTCCGCAACGGTGACTGAGAAATTTGTTCACATCCATACTTCTGCTTCGAGGCTCTCTTAATTGCAAACCGTCCTTTCTATACATAATTGTGTTCTGCATATAGTCTTATCTTTGGATATGGTGGAACAGGTTAGGTCTCATAGAAAGCTGATTACAACCCACCAGCGGTCAAATCTAATCTCATTACAATGGTTACTACAACTTGATAAGTGGAATATTTTCCAAAAATCATTTTCTCTGGACATTGCTATTCTATTAAGCAAATTTATATCTTATTATGTTTTGAATTTTATTTTTATTTTTCCTTTTTCTTTTTCAGAAATTATAACCATCTTGGAATATAATACAACCCAGTGAACGCCACATATCCAAAAGTTAAACCCACAAATTTTTCTGCTATAGTATGGAAATAGATACTTGTCATAAACAACATCCATGACCATAATCCCACTAAACTTATAACGAGTATATTTGGGTTATTGGATATAAATTTGACAATTTCTAGTAAAGTTCCTCTCCAATTTGGTGCTAATTTGATATTTCTTTTCAATACTTGAACATTCAGTCTCAATTGACTCCATGAATTCCAATAAGGTAATGTTTCAAATACCAAATATAATGATGAATGGATGAGTAAAAATACATGTCCAGATGGATCATGTCCCCCTATCCAAGTCCCTTGAAGTTTTTTACATACATATGATGTTACACCTGAACTTTCATAAGTTGAATATTCATTTTTTTGAAACAAACTTGGATTGTTAATGAAGAGTGAATGAGTCGATAATTTATCATGTGATACCTCTGAACATTTACCTCCTGTTAGTAAGAACACTCTATCCATTATTGGTAACCCGAAAAACCATTGAGTGAAAAATATCCACCATAATGTAACCACTATATAATTTATCGTTGCTCTTCTGAGAACATCAAATCGTTTAATCTTTATAGTTAAATTCTTAAAAGATAACAAGTAAAAAGAAATAATTACTATAGTAGTCCATGCCCAACCTTTCTTGACAAAGTATTGGTTGAGAAAATTCCTCTTATCGTTAAAATAATTATAAACTTCTTCCTCTACGGAAAGAAGATGAATGATTCTGCCAGCCACCAAATTTATTGTAAAGGATATAATGAAAAGTAGTTCCAGGATTGTTGTCTTCAATCGTGATGCAAATTTAGTGGAGACTGTGATCACTGAGCGTAAATCTCTGTCATATCGAGTCTCTTTTGTAGAGACAGAAGGTGGCATTGTCAAATGTGCATTAAATGAAAAGGACCCAGCAACTATAGATGTTTCGTATAGTTTGGATTTATCATTCATTCATTTATTTCGTGGCAAGATGATTTTGTGTCATGTATGAGAAACTGGTACCAACCCAACCCACCATCGATGATAGAATGACATTCCTTCCACGGAATTGTAGAACAAAGGGTAACGAATGACTTTGTCTTCAATATCTGGTGTAGGTCCATCTAAAACGCAGCAGAAGAAGTGCCGAGACTGAAGACGCAAGTTTTGATATCAATTCATGGTTCATGTTCTACTTGGTAGCGTATTGTCTCCCATAGTCAGAGCAGAATACTTCTGAAGCAAGGACCCACTCCCCAACAACAACAACCAAAGCAAACTTGTATTCATCTATAATGTAGTGTACGTTTCTCTTTCTACAGGTTTCTTACTCTTATTTCGGCTCATTCAATTCTTTTTCCTTTTCTTTTCCATTTGCTTCTCCATTATTGGGACTAGTATCTACAATGTATTCATTATTCTGCCACCTCTTCACCATATCATTCATCAATGAATTCATGAAATCGGCACTTGATATATTCTTGCGAAACTCTTCACTTCTTAATAAGCTTAGTATATGTAAACAATTGGGATATACCAAATATTTTGCGTATTCAGGCTTTCTCCAATAATTTAAATACTCCAAATAGTTCAAAAACAGTTGATCTTCAAGAAAATTGTTTTGCGCCAAATGGTTCAAATATTGAATGTTTGCCAATGACTGGACAAATTCCAATTCAACCTCCCATCTCGTTGGTAGAGGGTCACTTTCCATCGTAATTATACAAGAGGACAATTGTACTACAAAAGGAATAAGTGGAATAAGTTTGTACTCAAGAAGAAACAAGTGATGTCGCAGACTGTTTTGTTTGGTCGCTGAAGAGTTTCCTACAACTCTTACTGAATCTCACGCTCGCAATGCTTCACCTCTGGCGTTCTCACTCAGTTCTCTATCACTGTCGCGCACAATTTACTCTAACAATTCGAAAACAAGCAAACAAACAAACAAACAAACAAACAAACCAACAAACAAACAAACCAACAAACAAACGGACTATCATTTCAATCACATTACTTCTCACGAAATTCAAAATACACTGATCCTGAGTACTTGGTTTCGTATCAACGATGTCTGACTCTAAATCAAATCGACAGCTAGCACTTGAAAAGGAATTGCAACAGATTCAAAACATAAATAAGACTGTTTCTACCCTTATAACTACAATCAAACAATCCAAAACTAATATTCAAAAGACAAATGACACCACCCAAAATACCGATAAATTACTTGATAAATGGATAAAGATACTTTCCCAAACTCATTTCACCCAAGAAATCATTCTGAAAACCCACTGGTCTGGTACTTCTGGGATTAGTGATGATGAATTGGAAAGCAAGATCGAAGAAGAACGAGATTTAGTAAATAAGTTGGAGGAATTGGAAAACGAAAATCAACAGTTGGAGGAGAAAATAAGACGACAGGAAGTTCTTCATGCAAACGAGGAACAACGTAAAAGAGAAATAATAAATAAAAGACACCGGGAATTGGGTTTAAGAAATGTTCCTGGGGGGAGATCTAAGTTGAGTACAAGAGATCGATATGGTCGTTAAGTGGTTGAAAAAACATACACCATTAAGAAGTCAAGTGAAGGTCAAGTGAAGGTCAAGTGAAGGACAAGTGAAGGTCTATCCTGTGACGTGCAACCAACCATTGGATATTGAGGGAATGTATAATAGAAGTTTTTTTTTTGTATGAGGGTAGCTGGTATAACTAGCTAACACTATAGTATGTATGGTCAATTGCTATAAAGTAGAAAATGAGTACGAGTTTTAAAACACTGAATTCGAGTATAATAATTTAATTAAATATCCATATAAAAATTGTAACGATTGGTCAATATGATACACATATCAGACGTGAATGATGGCAATGAGATCACTTGCTTCAACGGAATCACCTTCCTTTACATGAATTTCTCCAACTGTACCAGTAACTGGAGCACTAATAACCATTTCCATTTTCATGGCTGATAAAACTGCTATTGGATCTCCTTTATTGACTTCATTTCCTTGTTTAGTCTTCACTTCAACTACAACTCCAGACATTGGAGCTCCAACATCATTTGGTTGAGTGGCCTTTAATCTAGTCTTTGTTTCAACTTTAACAGTGTTATCAACAACAGTAACTGATCTCATTTCACCATTTAATTCAAAGAAAATTTCTCTTTTACCAGTTTCTTGTGAAATTTCTCCAACTGCAAGTAATTTAATAATTAAAGTCTTACCTTGTTCAATTTCAACTGCTAATTCTTCTCCAATTTTTGAAGGTTTCAAGAAATATCTAGTTGGTAATACTGACAAGTCTCCATAGTTTTCTTTAACTTTTCTAAATTGTTCGAAAACTTTTGGATACATAACATAAGATGCAATGTCATTATCGCTAACATTATTGTAACGTGAGCTTAATTCTTCTTTAATCTCAGAAAATACAATTGGCTTTAAAGTAAGACCTGGACGATTTGATAATTTTGGTCTCTTGTTACCCAAGATATTGGTTCTTAATGGTTCAGGGAATCCACCATATGGTGTACCCATTAAACCTTCCATAAAATCTAATACTGAATCGGGGAAATCTAATTCAGATGCTAATTTAGAAACATCTTCTTCAGTTAAATTATTAGAAACCATAAATTGAGCCAAATCTCCAACAACTTTAGAAGTTGGAGTAACCTTAACAATGTCACCTAACAATTTATTGGCAATCTTATAAGTTTCTTTAGTTAATAACCATCTTGATCCTAACCCTAATTGTTGAGCTTGGAATAATAAATTGGTTAATTGACCTCCAGGAATTTCATGTTGATATACTTCAGGATCTGGTCCTTTCAAATCTGCTTCGAAACAAGAGTATAATAATCTCATTTGTTGCCAGTAATTATCTAATTCACGAACTAATGATTCTTGTAATCCAGAGTTAACATCTCCTTCAAATGAAGCCAAAATGGCACTAATTGAAGGTTGAGAAGTCATACCAGACATTGAATTTGAAGCGGCATCAACAACATCTGCTCCTGCCTTTGCTGCTTCTGTCATACTTGCCACTCCAGTACCAGCAGAATCATGAGTATGAACATGAATTGGTAAATCGGGATACTTAGCACGGATTGCTTCAACCAATAATTTTGCTGCTTTAGGTTTCAAAGTACCTGCCATATCTTTAATTCCCAAGAAATGAGTACCAATTTTAACCACTTCATCCACAAAATTTAAATAATAATCCAAGTTATACTTCTTTCCTGGTTGTAACATGTCACCAGAGTAACACACAGTTGCTTCAACTACTCCTCCTGCCTTTTTAACTGCTGAAATACCAACTTTTAATTGTTCCAAGTCATTTAATGCATCGAATACTCTAAAGATATCAACACCGGTTTCCTTTGCTTGTTTAACAAATTGATCAATTGCATTATCTGGTAATGAAGAATAAGCGACACCATTAGCACCTCTTAATAACATTTGAAATGGAATATTTGGAACCAATTTACGTAATTTACGTAATCTATCCCAAGGATCTTCATATAAGAATCTCATACAAACATCAAAAGTAGCACCACCCCAACATTCTAAGGCAAAGCATCCGTTCAATGCATACGCGGTAGTTGAAGCTATGTTAAGTAAATCGATAGTTCTAACTCTAGTAGCTAATAACGATTGATGAGCATCTCTCCAAGTAGTATCCATAATAAGAGTACCGTTGAAATCTCTTACTTTTTTAGCAAATACTTCAGGGCCCTCTTCTAAAAGAACTTGTCTCCAACCTCTTGGTACAACTTGATTATTAAGATCAATGATAATACCAGTCTTTGGATCGTGTAAATCAGGAATTAAAGCTTCAGTGTCTAACTTAGGGAATCCAACTTGTCCCTTAATTTGCGATCCATTAACTGCCAAATCAGCTAAGTATGTCAATAATTTGGAAGCTCTATTTTGAGAAGAAATCATTTGGAATAATGATGGAGTATCGTCAATAAACGTAGTCCAACAATTACCTTCAATGAAGGTTTCAAAAGTCAATAAAGCCAATAAAAATGGAATATTTGTTTTAACACCTCTAATTCTAAATTCAATTAATGCTCTCAACATTTTTCTCCTTGCAATTTCAAATGTAGAACCAGAACATGAACATTTAACTAACATTGAATCATAATGGGGTGAAATAATTGAACCGGCAAAACCGTTACCACCATCTAAACGAACTCCATTACCACCAGATGATCTATAAACTTCAATCTTACCAGTATCTGGTTGGAAATTTTTGGTTGGATCTTCAGTGGTGATTCTACATTGAATTGCAAAACCTCTGGTTGTGATTTTGTCTTGTAATAAACCCAATTGTTGTAAAGAAGCACCAGCTGCTATTTGAATTTGAGCAGCTACTATATCAACCCCAGTAATTTCTTCAGTAATTGTATGTTCAACTTGAATTCTTGGGTTAATTTCAATAAAATAATGACGATTTTGATCATCAACTAAAAATTCTGCAGTTCCAGCATTTCTATAATTAGAGTTCTTTGCTAAAGTGACTGCATCAGTTAAAATTGCATCTCTAACTTCTTTTGGTAAATTTTTAGCAGGAGCAATTTCGACAACCTTTTGATGTCTTCTTTGAACCGAACAATCTCTTTCAAACAAATGAATAACATTACCATAGTTATCAGCTAATAATTGAACTTCAATATGTTTTGGTTTATTTAAAAATCTTTCAATAAAACAAGTTCCATTACCAAAGGCAGTTTTAGCTTCAGAAGTAGCTCTATTGAAGGCATCTCCAATATCATCACCTTCTTTAACCACTCTCATTCCTCTACCACCACCACCAAAGGCAGCTTTAATAATTACTGGTAAACCATATTGTTCAACAAATTTATTTGCTTCTTCGACAGTTTCAATTGGACCAGGAGTACCAGGAACAACAGGGACATTATTTGCAATTGCTAAATTTCTTGCTGAAACTTTATCACCAACTGCATCGATTGTCTTATAAGAAGGACCAATCCAAGCAATTCCAGCTTCTTCAACTTTTCTTGCAAATTCTGAATTTTCAGAAAGAAATCCATAACCAGGATGAATCATACTAACATTATGAGTTTTAGCAATATTGATAATTTCATCAATTTGAAGATAAGCTTGAACTGGAGAAAATTGTCCCTTTTTACCGATAACATAAGATTCATCAGCTTTTAAACGATGCATTGATAACCGATCTTCATGAGAATAGATGGCAACTGTTTGCATTGAAAGTTCATGAGCAGTTCTAAAAATTCTAATTGGGATTTCTCCTCTATTTGCAACTAAGATTTTATTCATTTGACCAAGGACTGTTGTATCCTGTCTCATTTGATGTAACTTCAGCAGTACATCCTTAACTTGAGCCGGGGAAGACATTAAAGAAAGCTAAATGATTTATTCAAAAGACAAAAATAACAGCAGCAGGGAAAGGGGGGAAAAAAAATGGCAATCCAAACGGTTCAAATATAAATCAACTTGGTCCTTAATAGATCTTAAATATAAACTGTAAATCTATCTATGAGAAATAAATCAATTTTAAAGAAAAATCTCGGATTTTAGATCAAACAAAAAGGGCAACTTTGATTAGATAAATCTGTATTCAATGGGTGATTAGTACAATCAATAACAAGCAAAAATAATCAATTCCAAAAGTTTAAAGTACTTATTTTAGAAGAAGAAAAGGGGTTGTCCTTGAGAGTTTTTTTACAAAAAATGAAGCACTAAGGGTGATAAATAAATTGAAATGTGAACCAGATTTCGGGCAGACTCAGAAAATAAATCTTCGAAATTTTTATTTTTTTTTCGGTGTTGAAACTCACAGGAATGCACTACCAATATAAATGATAAGCATATGATTGGAAAGTCCGAGGCCGAAAGATGGATACTGGCAAATGAAATATGCGACAATGACTCAAAGAGTTTACGGGGCAAACAACTCCAGAGTTGACCAGAGAGCAATCATGGGAGGCATTGACATGGGGATGAAGAGGAGCAGCTGAAGGGAAGAAAATGAACAAATTTCGGAGGATGAGATCGCCAAATTGGCGATCTACAGGACGACTATATGGCCATTTTATGGCCATCTTATGGCTATCTTATGTCCATTTTATGACCATTTATAACCATTTTATGATTATTTTATAATCATTTAGGACCATTTATGACCATTTATGACCATTTTTGACCAGTTGATAACCTTTTGCGACAGTATCTGGTTCACCAAAGGTTCACTTTATGACCCATTTATTACTAGCCTACAAACATTTAATCCTCTATCTTAGTTGCTGGAAAAACAAAAAGCTCAGTTCGGGTGAGTAAACCCTTTGAGCCTCAGATCATCCACCAAAAAGAGTATCAAGTTGCATCGTAACTCATATTACAGGACAAGAAAACTGTACTATTTTCTGGGTTTCTGGCTAATGAAAGGGGTTAACGGAAGTGTACTCCCTCGAATGGCAGGGCGATGTTCATGTACATGTAATTTTTTAAGAGGTTTAGTAGGGCACAACTCATTTCGTGATAAATTAGGGTTGAAAAAAAAAAGGGCCCTTGAAAAATTATCCGGTAGTGTGTATCCGATTGGTTCGGGCTGGTCTGTTGCGCACAAGATAACAAACGATTTTCCTAGTATTATGGGGAACAGTTTTTGCCTTGAATAAGGGCCGAAGGAACTCTTTGCAATGTAAATAACAAAAGGGAATGGCCCGACGGGATGTTACATACTGGAGCAATAAATAGAACGGTTGGCTGAGAACTATTTATCAATCTATATATGGTGGGTCAATGGGTGGAGGAGCCATGAGCGTTGAGCCAGGAGCTCTCATAGTAAGAGGTACAAAATTTTCAAGCAAGAGAAAGAAAAAATGCTGCGAGAATCCAAAAAAAAATCGACAGAAGTGCAACCAACTGCACCCAAATGCACCCCAGTAAGTCTATTGCACGCAATGAGCTTATTGAAACTGGACCCGTACAGTTTTTCTGAATTCTCATAGTCTATCTAATTGAAATATTAACTCTTTCTCTTTTAATGTCACGCAACGTTACAGTGGGACCACTGGCTGGTTCACTTTACTCCTGTGAATCGCTTGCACTTGATCACTTACTATCCATCCAATGCATCCAATGCATCCCCATACTGTGTATCATATGCATCCCTTACTTTGCTTAACTTGACTAAAATAATTATGGAGTTAGATGACGATTGATCAAGAATCGGTCCATACATCCATGTGCTCTCCCCACCTCTCTGCACCTTTGTTAATTTTGCACTTATCTCCCCATTTCCTCGCGCACCAGAGCAAAAAAAACCTTACCACAATTTCGCTATCTTGTTATCTTCTCCGCCTAGAAATTAAATAAAGTTCGCCGATACCGTACCACATTATTCGTAAGTCTCCTAAGTCCACCCTTTGGAAAAAAAAAACTTCGGACATAAACTACCGATCTATGCCTGGTGGGCTAACGTTAGCTATCGCACCACTGGAAGAAAATCATGTGGCTGATCTAACCTTCGGGCCGGACCACATATCTTTCCCATACAGGAAATTGCACGGTGTTAAAGACTAACTGTTGTATTCATTCATAAGCATAACAAAGAATATAAAATCATATTATAATCCGCTACCCCTTAACAAATTTTAATTTGTTTCTAAAGTCTGGTTCTTTCTTTTCTTCATTAACTAAAAAAAGAAAAGGGTAAAACAAACAATGTCAGTAGCTAAAAGATTTTTAAACACCGCAAGAACTCTTAAGTTCCAAACTGAAGCAGGTAACTGGTTCCCAATGAATAAATACCCTATAGTTCATAGAATATCTGTAACTAAATGGTCTCCAACTAACGGAAATTCTTTCCGTACCTTTGCTGAATATAGATTACAAGCAGTCAATCAGTCTCCATTGGGAATTAGAGGTAAATCTACTGCCTCTACATCTACTCAACATTCTGCTGCTACCACTTCAAACGCTTCCAACTCTTCCTAATTCTCTCACTAGTAGAACTGAAAAATTTCCAATTTTTTCGCAGCTGAAACTTTTTTTTGAAATTTGGAAATTTTAGAAATTTTTGAAGTTCCAATGCGCCAACTGAAGAATTGAATTTTTCGATCAGAACCTCAAAACCGAGGAAGGAAATGAAAAATTACTTAGTTCATTCTAACATGAGTATGATCTATCACATGGCTAGACACGTGAATTGAACAGTAAATTCGAGAGAGAACAACAAGATTATGTTGAAGTATTGCAGGAGTTTAGTATAACTTGTAGAAGGATTAATATTTAATGGGCAGGTTAATAGCCCCATATAGTAGGAAAAATAATTAGAATAATGAGACCAAAGACTAAAATGCTCTGGAAGTGTTTTGGTTGGAGGTCTACAGTGAAATAGGAATGAAATACATGGGTTTCAAAAATAACCAATTTGTTTCTGTAAAGTTGTAGCTCTCTGTTGTGGCTGCATTTGAATGTAGATTATGAAGCAAATTACCCGAACGTTTAACGTATATGTGTATCTGTATCAACATCTATATCTACATCTATATCTATGTCTATGTCTATGTCCATGTCCATGTCAATGTCTCACTCGCGCATCAAATGTTCCCAACCACTGAATGCTGCATTCCAAATCCACGGGTTTTTGGTCATGTGATTCCATTCGACTTATTCCTCTCTGCAACAGTTCTCTCTGGTCAAATTGATTAGATGCGTTTTGTTAGCGCCATTCCTCGTGACATGCTCTAATCTCTTGCACATAGACCAGAAAAACCAGACAATTTGTCAATAAACCAACCATTTGTTTCATCAGTGTGGCTACAATGATTATTATTCACAAATGAATTGAATCCACAGTATAATCTTTTGAGTAGTCTTCATAAATATAATCATATATGAAAAGAATTTATCAACGGTAATACTCTTTTTCACTGTTCAAGTTGAATGATCGGAGTTACTGTAACTAATTTGAACTGGTACAATTTCCAACCTTATACTGATAAGATTGTATACCTTCGGTTTAAAGTGTTACACTAAGCTTGTTGCAAAATTCTGTATTGCACCACGAAATAGTACAATTGATTTAAGTAAAATCCAAGTGGAAAAAGCAAAAAAAAAAAGAAGAAGAATCACAAAAGGTGAACAACAACCAAATATTTTGCCACCATTCACTAAAATAAAATGCCTAGTTATAATGATAGAGATGGTACTTCATCTGCTCTACTAGAACAATTAGTTTATATTGACAATTTCATGTCAAATACAAGTGAAGCTACTCCAAATTTGGATGTTGATGGTCAACTTTCTTTGGATCTTGCTGCGTTTGCTGATGATTCTTTTATTTTCCCTGATGCTGAGAAACCTAAAAAGGGTAAAGAGAATGATGAAGATGACGCTAATAATGATGACGAACCCTTTGGCAATCATTTTTTAAATGAAAGTCATCATCAGTTAAACAGTAAAATTTTGAAAATCAATGGTAATCATAATAATAACAACAATCATTTGAAATCAAGTAACAACCAAGATCATTATGAAAACCTCAATTCCAATATTAATTCTGAGTTATCAAATTTGATTAATAAAACTTCGCCGGTCGATTTTCATCATCATCATCATCAAGATCATTCATATTTGAGCACTAATAGCGGTAACCACAACAACGGTACCGAGATTGTTAATTCAGATTCTAATTCAAATGGTCACGATTTTAATAGTTCACTTAACATATCAGAACTACCAAAAGTTCCAGTACCGCCAGGAGCCCAATCATCATTGGTTGCAGCTGGATTATCACAAAATCAAATAGATTTATTGGCAGCATTAGTTGCACAACACCAGCTGAGTGGTGGACCAGATAAGTCTACCCAAGTTAATTCTCCATACGCTCTGAATGTTCCTGTTAGACAACATAGTCAATTATCAAACTTTAAGAGTGAAGATTCTGTGAGTACGACATCAGCTGTATCTATCGATACCAGATTTACGGGAGAATCTCCAAATAATTTTTCAAATTTTAATTCACCATCTTTAATTCATAGAAGATCTGGATCTTCAGAGACAAATGAGAATGTTTCTTCATCAGAATTAGATAAAAGAAGAAGAAATACTGCCGCGTCTGCTAGGTTTAGAATAAAAAAGAAACAAAAGGAAAAGGAAATGGAGGATACTATTTTAAATTTAAGTGATGCGACAAGAAATCTTGAGTTAAAGATTCAGCAATTAGAGATGGAAAATAAACTATTGAGGAATTTAATTGTTGAAAAGGGTAGTCAACGATCAGAAGATGAATTAAAAGAGTTGAAAAAGCGTGCTCAATTACAAGGTGAAGTTAAAGTAGAATATGATCAATTCTAATCAAGAATATATATAGAGATATATTATTCAATGTATAATAGAGAGATGAATTGATATTCAAATAAAAGTGAACCAATCTGTATCATCGAAGAATTTCCAACTGAAGAAGTGAACTTGAGAAGTGGAGAAGTTGTCGAGAGGAATGTTTGTAGAGCGTAGAAGAAAAGAATTGTTATATGTGTGAGGAAGATGAAAGAGATGGAAGAAATCTTTGATTTCATAATAATTCATTAAGTAAAATAATCATTTGTTAAGTAAAGTTAAGTATATAATTTGGTGAAATGGAGAACTGTTTCGATATTCAATTTTTGATGCGAAAATTGAAATTTTGCGTAGAAATTAACTTGCATGAAAAAAAAAAAAATCCGTTAAGTGGTTCAAACCAAACTGAATTATTGTAAGAAAAATGCTACGTACTCTACAACATTCGATCATGAATTCATTAAAGTGAAAGTTTAAGGTTGACTAGGAGAGCAACAATAGTTTAAATTATTCAAATACCAAATACCACCGTCTATCTCTTATCAGTAACTCGCTGACAATACGATTGAAACTCTCAGTTCGAGTATTAAATTATTTTTTAAAATAAGGCAACACAATACATCTGAAACCTCTAAGAAATGTTTTCCCGCTTGCGCATGAAAACGGATATGATTCAATTCTTTGCTTTTACTCCAATTGTGAGGAGATTCAGTGCGGGACAAGCTCTGAAAATGGGATCAGATCCCCTTGTGGGGACGAATAAAATAACTCACTGCTTCTAGACATGTGGTAATTGTAGATTTCTGATCGTTCCTACAATGGGAACTATGGGGTATATTTTTCAGAAGTAAATTAAGCATTTGTAAGCCTTTCGGAGGATGGAATACACATTAGGGGAGGAGGGGGAGAGGGAATAGATCATTTTTTCAGGCACTGTCTTTAATTTCATTTACCCGTCTACCCCACCACTACCTTTTGATCTCTAAAATCGTTTCCAAGTTGATTTGTTATTGCCTTTTTCATCCATTTCTCAAATTTTCAGCGGTTTTCAATTTTGTTTGCTGGTTCTCGTCTACAAGCTTCAGATGCTCAAAATTTTTAATTCGCAACTAGTCTATATCTATAAGGGTTCTATCATAAGTCATACAAGACGTGTAAAGGTGTAGTTATTGTATCGTCTTGTTTGGTTTCTCTGTTAGCGTATAACATTGTGTAAGTAGAGGGTCCTCTTGGGTCATTGTCATTTTCTCGACATGCCGTATCTCCAAGACCTCTCTTCTTCATCAAAGTAGAGGTGGTGAACTTCTCTTCGTGAAGGTATCTATTTCTTTAAAATCTCTATTTTGCTATTTTCTCCGTACTCCGTAATGAAGCTCTTCCCACATGTATGTGTGAAACCTCATTCTTCTTCATTCAAACTCTCACTCAGAAATCTTCTGATTTTGAACTTTTTAACTGCTCGTCTCCAACTTATATGATCTCCCCCTTTCAATGTCTCCACCAAAGAACCGATCGACGAGCCTCTGGATGAAGATGAACCACTATTATGTCTTGAAGTGGGAGTATGCAATTGTCGAGATTGAGAATGGGATTGAGATTGAGAATCTCGTAATTCATCTGAATCATTCGGTTGACCAAATTCATTCTTCTGATCTAGATTATGAAGATTATTTGAATTATGCAAATGAAGGGTATTATATGAATGTTGATGACGAACTTCTATTCGATCTAAGTCATAAGTATGCATATCTTTTAATTCGGAAGATTGATGAAATAATTTTGGTGAAGGCAGAGAACTTGGCAGTGAATATATCACCACATCATTATCGACACGATGAAAAGTTTTTATATCTTTTTCTAATTTAAAATGACCAAAAGTTGGTCTAGCAATAGGATTAAATAAAGCAGGTAAAGTGATTTGATCTTCCTGTTGATTTATACTACCAAAAGATTCAGGACTTTTAGGTAATTCAATGCACTTGACATGTGGAGGAACAGTATCAGATACTCTTCTTGGAGTACCTTTGTTACTTCTTATGAATTCACCATAAGAATCAGATAATAATTCAAATACTATCTTGATACTACTAAGTAATAAATGTATAGGAGGAATTTGTTCACATTGGGGATCATATTTGAGTAATTCCGTTTTAATATTACATGGTAAATTGACTTCCTTTAATGAAGAGTCCAATAAGAAATCACTGTAAATTGTACTCCATAAGTATTTGACTTCCAAATCATCCTGACAGTCAATATCGATTAATTTTTGAATTCCGAGAACATATTCAAGATTTTCTAAACAGTGAAATGATTCAAGAAATGAAGCAAAATGATTCAAAGTATATGGACTTACTTTACTTTCTCCTCTAAGAATTTCTTCAAGTGGAGGAGCACAAGTGAGAGTAGCAGGGAAATGATTACAATTCATTTCCATCTAACCAATAGATGTGTATACGGAGGAGAAGACTGTACTCCTAAACGATTATAATTTGAGAGGACTCTTGATACAAAAAAAGAAAAATGAATTTGTTTCGATTTGTTTAGATTTGGTCTACTTTGTTCGCCTTTTATCGACTTTTATCGACTTTTATCGATTCTCTAATATTTTTTTACTTTACTTTCTTTCCGACAACGTCTTGTTAGCTACTTCAGTAATCAAATATCAATACTAATTTAATGCGAGAATCTAATCAAGTTCAGAATATAAGATTCTGCCAGATAAATATTGATAGAAAAAAGAAATATTGGCGGAGTAATTGTATTTAAAGATAATAAAAAAAGAATTCGAATATGTCATTTACCGAAATTTTAATAACTCTCCACCACCACCACAGTTAAAAAAAAAAAAATTCAAAAATTTTGAAATACGAGCCATGCAGAGCGGTAATTTTATTGACAAAAACTTGCAGAATTTAAGAAAAACGTTACACCCTTGAGATAACCACTAGGAATGAGAAAAATAATAAAAATGCTCTAAGCGCAATTAAAGATATAACGAGCTCTGTAAATGATCATGGGTTTCTCATTGATTCATATATGAGCTCAAGGATAGAAGTGAATTTGAAATGTTCAATTTTTAAATCGTAATATTTTAATATTTAGGAGACTGTATTACTAATTTTCAGATAAAGTATTATCGAGATAACGGTTTCGTACCCTTTTCACATCAAAAAAAAAAAAAAAAAAAAAAAATTAAAAAATTTTTTACCCCAAAAAAATCTAATAATTTTACGGGTCGCTAGGTTAAGTATTAATTGTCTAAACAGATCACATTTAGAAAAGAGGTGATGTCATAAACCTGTGTATACTTTAGAATAGACCATGTTATGAGTGACTGACTCTGGAATTAACCAAAAAATAAAAAAAGAGACAAACCTGAAATCTATTTCGCATATGCATCTCAACGGCTTGCCTTTGCACGAATTGGTGTTTGATGTGGTAATATATCTTAACCCAAGAGATCCCAATCCACATCTTTCGATCTAGGATTAACATGTTATTGTCAATATGATGATGATCTAGAATTCTGATTTTCTAAAAACAGTACACATGAAAGCTTTGGAGCCAACTTTGTTCAGAGATGGGTTGTTTTTATTCGAACATCAGCACAAACCTCTTGATTATTTTTCGTCTTGACACACCACGTGGAATAGATCAAGATAAGGGGACTCGCACCTTTACAGATTCATAACCATGCTGGTAAATCCCGTTGATGTTCAAAAATATGTCTCAGATTTCGTCTATCACTTACTGGAATATCAATTTTTGTTTTTTTTTTGATAAGAAGTAAGTGATAAATGGTCCCAATACTAAAAATTCGGTAGATATGTAAAAATAAGTTTGTAAATCTACAAAGTTTATGAAAATCTACGAAACTTATCGTCTTTTTCAAACTTATCTATTAAACTTCCTGCATGTTCAATCACAAACGTTCCCGTTTGCATGCAGGTCTGGTTCTTCAGAAAATACTACTTGAGGAAAAGATGGGCTTCCTCCTCTTTTTTGAGGATCTTTTGTTCGATAATAATTCTCGCTAAGAATATTGGGCGACAGGGTAACAGTGAACAATGTTTTATGTAACTTGATATTAAAAAATAACCATCTCTTCCATATGTGAGATGCTGATACATATTTTCTGAAGTTTAAATGTTGTGGTCGTCAATTGAAAAACTTTGATGAATAGAAAACGAATATGTATCAGAGTATTTGGTTAGTTGGTTAATTGGTTAGTTGGGCTCGTTATATCAATTTCAGTCCGTTATGTAAGCTTGAAGAATCGAACTTGAAGGTACAGGTTATCAAGGATGGAGAAACTCTAACACATGGAATTGGATGTTCTCCACTTTATCGAAGTTGAAAAAGAGGAGAACACGTAGAACAATGAAGATCAATATTTGCATACATCACTGAGATGCCGGAGTTGTTCAGTGTGGCAGGATATCAAATTGTAATAGAGGGAATGTGAGTGAAACGGGCTAGACTTTTGTTCCATTTCGCAATCACTGCAATTTTTTGATGCGGTCAATTTAGAGAGAAATGCTGAGAATTGTTCTGCGGGCACGGTGTTTGGGCCGCAGATTACGCACAGGATGCGGTAGCAAATACTGGCCAGCAGAATGAAATAGTGAATGAAATGTCAATGAAATATCAGTGGAATAGTCAATAGAATAGTCTAGAATATCAATGGTAGTCAGTGACAGTCAAGACATTGTTCAATCTAACACTCCACATCAATCTCTAATATTGGAATCTTGGAATCTCAGTATCTCATTGTCTGATCTTGTGTTCATCTATTGCAACCAATGTCCCCCAGTTCCATCAGATCCTCCGAATTTTCACATTTATGTCCATTAAACCACAACTAAGCCCTTACTCTACCATTGCTAGTAAAATACTTTTAATTTATTTACAAGGAGTCCTTTTATCCTTTCTACTTGGTTTCCTTTGCTTTTGAATTTATCAGAAAACCTACGCCATTTTTCTTAAAATTAGTTGTTCTGGTCTCTAGTCTGTAGTCATTCTTGAGTTTAGTAGTGAATTTGGATTCTAGAGTTGGACGTATACTTCCTTTATTCGCAGATATGACCGCTAGAGGAAGAACTGACCTTTTCCTCTACTACTTCCACCCTGTACTAAGGAACCCCACCTCCAATGACACTAACCTTCGAGAACATCTTTGGATGGACATGATACCCTCTTCCAAAAATGACTGATTTGGAGATCAAGTCTCATTTTCTCTTCAGAATAATTCATATCCGGCGTTGTGATTTTCTGTATCTTCCTATCCATTCTACAATAGAGATAAGTTTAACTCCGTACCACGTCTCTCATAAAATCTTTTGTTCTTCATCTAGTAGATGCTGAAGTTTGACTCTAAATTCGGCTGTTGAATCATTTGTTGACGCAATTTTTGTGATTCCAATGGCCCAAGCTCGGGTCTTCACCTCCCAAGATTAATACAGCTAATGACACTATGTTATAATAGACTTGAATTAATAAACAGCTATACAAAATAAACTAATATACACAGGAAATTGATGTAGTGGATGAACTGTCATCTATTTTTTTCTTTCTTTCTTATGATCATTGTGAAATGGTCAGGACCAATCCTTCAAGCATTTGTAGATCCCAAATTTAACTAGAACCTAAAACTTATCAAATCTATATAACTATTCAGTTTTTAAGCAACTAATCATTCGAATCTATCAAATCCATCAAATCCATCAAATCGATCAAATTCTAAAATACTTTTTTACGTAATCATTATCATCTTTCACGTCCTTTCTGCAACTCTATACCTTCTTAAAGTGTTTGAGATTGGTAGTGATAGCCAGATAAATAAGAATTAATACCATTGATGAGATTCCAAATGTAAGTACAATGGTGTTTAATTGATCGTCTGTAATCATTTTAATATCTTAAACAGAGAGCAAATTGAAATTATTTGATCCAAGATTACAACCTTCTTGTTGACATCTATGTCACTTTCAATCTCTACGTGTTTCATCCAAATGACTTTTTGATGGTGGGACGGGACACAAAACTGTCCAGATTTGAAATCGTGCTCTATGTACAGGACTTACGAGAGGTTCAGAGATATGGAAATGGGATGGTGTAGGGTCCTCTCTTAGTTGGCTAAGGTTCTTTATCACTGATATAATTTAAAATCCATCATGAGACCACCCCCAAGTTCTTTACTGGAATACTTTTATAGACTTTTAATAGACTCTCCTGCATTTAATAATTGGGTTAGGCGAATACATGCTCGTATTAATGGATTGCCTCCTCCACACCTTCAGCAGAAACATAATGACATTTACGTTAATGAATATACTGATTTCCATCCAACAAAGTTACAGAAATTCAATGCATTTAGGGTGATATGGTCTGATGAATTTAAACGAGCATTCGGATTTGGAAGAAAGTGATAAATTAAGGAAAAAGAGAGGAAGAAATCTATTTTTATACGTTAATTAATTTACCCATTTACTAATATTTAGCTTGTTAAAAACAAAAAAAAACTATAAACTACACTCATCTTCGTGTCATTGATATTGACATTCACCTTATCACTGACAAATTCCTCAGTAATTCAGCGACATTTTAATAATATTCATTAACAACATTGCTTTTGTCAGTGTTCTTAAAATATCTGGCAGTTGGTTTGTTGAATCGTTTCTTATTTGCCATTGTTACATCATCTTGAGTGGCTAAAATCACTTCAGCATTCGACCCAAACTTAAAATTATCCGCAATAACATCTTGTTGATATTTCTTAATAAGATATGTTTGATCTTTATCATGTTTATCATTGACGTTTGAATTTATAGATAATTTTTTCTTTGGTTGCAATATTTTCTTTAATGACCATGTTATAACATAAGGTCCTGATGAAGTAACAATTGAGGTCTCTTTTGATCCTAATCCAGTATTGAAATGTGCAGCAGTAAATGATAATGGCTTGCCTCCGCTGTTTTGATACATATACGCAACATGTTCAGGTTTAAGTGTTAATCTTCTAGGAGTTGGTTTCTTATCTTTATCAAAATATTTTTCAAATCCAAGCGCTCCTTCATTCTTTTGACCTGGACCAATCTTATTGTCAACTAAAAGTAAATACGTTTCACATGTCGCGACTAACCAACGTCCATCTGCTGAAACATCAATACCTTTCACTGATTCTCCTAATGTTGGCAATGCAGTTTTAGCGTTGACTCCTAACCTATCATATAATCGAATGTCACCTTTCTTTGAACCAACTGCAATGTATCCATCAGCAGTGGTAGAAAAAGTCTGAAAATCAATGTTTTTAGTCTTGTATGATTTAAAAGTATTATCATTCACTAGTTTTTCATTTGCTAATCTTGGATCTATCTTGAATATACCGTTCTTGGAGATACCAGTTAATGTTTGATCATTTGTTAGTTGTGAAAATTTGGAATTGGGCCCAAATGAAACTATTGCATTATCTTTACTTATATCCCATTCTTCAACTATTTTACCTCTTTCCAAATCTAACTTGAATAGTTGTTTGTCATTAATATCTGAATTCTGCATTATCATGAAACGATCTTGCATATGAAGTAAAGTATTTTGAGGAATAAATTCTTTTCCCTTTAACGTGGTTAAATTAGATATAGTGGTTTGAAATTCAAGGTCATCTTCATCGTTCTTGAAAACTCCCAATTGATTACCTCTTGAAACGTATGACCTATCATTTGAATAACCAATAGAAAGGTTAGAATTTTTATTCTTCAGTTTAAATAGATGCAATTTACTTTCATTTTCGTAATCTCCATATTCATCATCACTATCTTCATCGACAAATAAAGTCTTAGTTTTGTTTGTTGAATCTCTAATAGTTTTCTTAGAAACTTCCCGTTCTGCGTCGAGAAACTCTTGATCGTCCACGTCCATACCATCTTCGTCGCTCATATCATTGATATCTTTAAGGTCGTCTTCTGTCATGTCTTCTTCTTTAATATTAGCATCTTTGAATGCATCGATAATATAATCCATTTCAGCTTTAGTCTCAGTAAACATTGTCTTATTATATGTTTGCCATAATTTTGTCATAAACACTTGCTGAAATTTCGAAAGAGATTCAAAATTATCAAATTTAAGTAGGTATGAAGAAGCATTGTCAGAGTCTTTAAAATAATTAAAAACAAATGAAAAGAATTCGTAATTAAAAGTTGGATTGATTTCTTTTTTTATTAACGATTCAATCTTGAATTTTTCACTATTGATGATTAACCAATAATTCCAATCTCCCCCATCAGTTATACGAACAGTAATGTCGGGTCTGCTTCCCTTAACGGTAAAGACTTCCTTTTCGGTATCAAACAAGTATAGATCTATTTCTTTAGTTTCATACACAACTTCACCTTCAAAATCTAAAAGCTCGTTCGCATCATGAAATTCATCCTCAGAGTCATCTTCGTCAACTCGGCCTATTACTTGTTTCTTGTCTTTATTTGATTGCTTTTTATCTTTTGTAGAACTTCTGTCAGAGAATGGAGGCTCAATTTCATCAGCATCAGCATCAGCATCTTCATCTTCTTCCCCAGAATCGTAATTCAAGATATTTTTATTGAAATCATCAAATATTAATGGGTCAGATTTAGGATCGTAAATGAATTCCTTCAATTGATCAAGAGTATTAAGTCCTATTGAAGTTTTATGATATTTTTCTTCAAATTGGCACTTGTATAATGCAATCATAAATGCGTCCACATCCACTTGTTTACTGCTTTCATCAATAATGAACTCAAATCTATCGTCTAAATCACCATTGAGATCTTTCCAACTAATAGCCCTCGTACCATCTTCACGATCATAACAATGGATTTTCAAGTCTTCCGATATTGAAAACCCATATTCATCTTTACCGATGCCTAAATTCGAATCTGAAATTGAATGTGCACGATCGCTCTCATCGAAATCATCATCTTCATCAGAATCATCAAATCCACTATCACCATGGCTATTTAGTTCACCTTCTTGATAAACTCTTGTAATAACTAAACGAAAATAAAATGGTGTAGTTGTTTGTCTAATGGACGCAAATGCATCATTGTATAAACATTCCAATTCACCCTTTGGAGATCTAGGCGATCTAGTAAGAAACAATTTACCCGATGGAAGTGAAACAACTTCATCAGTTGAAGAAGATCCAATAAACTTTTTCAAGAAATTCATTTTCTATTTCGTAAACTGTCTGCTAGATAACGCTGGTTGTCCTTCTGTATCAGATATCCACAGATTTTATATGACTCGTGTGCACTAATACATATATAAATATATGCAATCAATATGTATGGTATATATCCATATACACTATTAAGACGTATAGTTTATTCTTTGTAAGCAGGAAATTCAATTGGACAGTTAAACAACAGTTACTGAGTCCGTTAATTTGCCGTTCTATATGTTTTTGTTTTATCTTTGTGGTTGTCATCTTTGATGTAGACGCCACATGCCGGACATCAAACGATTCTAGGGAAAAAAAGTTGTGTATCATGCACGTGACCATTGTAGATAACATTGGAGCCAACGTTGAACAGGGAAATCAACTTCTTCCGAAGGTTACTCTTTAGTCTAGTTAGAGATTCAAACCTATAAGAGACCCAATAAAATTTTAGAATTGCACTGTAGATCAATCTCTATATCGTGTGCTCAAGAGCTAACGTTGACCATATTCAATGTTGCCGTTTAGGATCACGTGAGTTTATTGAATTGGAATTCAGAATTCTAATCTTACTTGGTTCAAAGGTAGTTTGTTCGTAGAAGTTAATTTAATTGGAAAACAAACGGACCAGTTGTTGTTTTCTCAACAAAAAAAACTCCTTTTAGTGGTATGTAATACTAAAGTCAATATCTTTCCCTTCTCTAACCCATATAGACAGTAAGAACATAACTCTTACAGCTCTCATTTGACGAGTCACGTGCCGAGGCTGCATCTTCTTTTGTACTCATTGAAGTTAAAAGATTTGACAACTCTATGTGAAGTTCTTTAGTTTGCCATTCATTGTTTGACACTTGATCAAAGCAAGTAAATATTTATTGAGTTGTGAATTCAGTACTTTAGTTCTGGATGCTTAAACTCTCCTCAGGAGTAATAGTCAAAGGACTTAAGAATCCATTCCATGTGCGATATGTGTTTCAAACAATTGTGATATCAAGTGGGATGAGATGGTATTCTAAGCATATTTTTAAAGATCATAGACCAAATGGTTTAGAAAATGGCTCATCGAAGATAATACGTGAAAAATTAAAATACAATCCAGTGCAAAGTACGAATTCAGGTTTTGATACTGAAGTAAAATCAACAAGAGAACTCCAGAGAAATGTAGAAAACAAAATTGATCAGACAGATCTTTCTTCAAATACAAGAGAACAAAAATCTTTTCCACAACTATCTAAAGTAGCTCCTGTATTCGTTAAACAACAACAGGAGTTGAAAAAGCAAGAATTTCAAAATTTGCCTGAGTGGAAAAAAAGAAATATGGGAATTAAAAAGCGATATAAAGAATGGAGACCAACTCATAAACTTTCAAGAGATCAAATGGAAAATGTTAGATCATTGAAAGAGCAAGTTCCAACCATGAAAACTGTTGATTTAGCGGGACATTTTGGAATATCTCCAGAAGCAATAAGAAGAATTTTAAGATCCAAATGGATACCGTCACCTGAAGAAAGGGAAAGATTGGAAAGAAGAGGAGAGGAATTGAAAGAAGAAAGTAGGAACAAACTTGAAAGGATTTCACAGGATATAAATCTTGCAAGAAAGAGATCTACGTATGGGAAGAGTGTTGATATGACTTCGATTCACGTAAAAGGTGGTGATAACGCATCTGTAAACGATAGACGAATACGTAATTTATCGAAGACAGCTCAAACTTTTCAAAAAGATGGGAAAATGTTGTTTAATAGCGAAAACAATCATAGTTTCTTTAAGAATAAGAATCGCAGAAATGTCAAGTCGGTTAATCGTGACTTTAGAAGAAGTCCATTCAGTGAAAATGTTGGCGACGTTATAGATTAACTTCAATTTTAACATTTATAAGAACATTCAGAGAAAGATATTCAAGAGACTTAAGAGATTCAATCGAAAGGTATATTCAATTGAAAACATGTCCCACTAAAACTTTATTTTCTTTAATATGAGAAGGAATCTACTGTTTAGTTGCAACTCAAATGACAGAGGTAAATGAACGTCTTAGTCCTTCATTACAATTAATCTATGGAGATATTGAAAGAGTATGGAATTTTTACTGAATCTCTTGAATAGCATGCGAATTTCTTCCACCACCTCATCGATTCACTCATTCAGTCAGTTCTTGGAAAAAACAAAAAAAAAAAAAAGGGAGTTCGAAAGTCGACAATTATCCAATTACCCAGCAATCTGCAACTTTTGACCCGTTTTGCATCTCATCATGGAATATCGTTCCCAGATCTCTGGAAATGGAATCACTCCGTGTGCCCTCTAAAACATACAAAACTAGCATTCCCTGTATATATATATATAATTATATCCTGCATATACCCTTCCGAGGATGATAATCATTTTTCTCCACAAATCTGTAGCTCTCCAAGAACGACCCCAACCACAACCCATCAATAGAACAAACTGATCCTATTGGTAACAATATTTTTTCAGTTACAGATATAGATTTCAATATGGCTCACACGTACTCGGTACCCATACTCACTATACCTGAATCAGCATTTGAAGCAAATCAATACAGAAGTAATAGACAGAAGTCCCGGTTATTGAGCTACTTGTTTAAATTGACCAATGGTTCAGCAGTTCTACTCTTAATAGTTTATCTTATAAGTGCATTTGGTATAAATCCATTACTTGAAATTAATAATGAACGTCGCTTACAAGTGTTGGACACATTTCGTAATCGTCTAAGAGATTGTTATCTTAATTTAATTGGCAGAGTGAGCTACATTCCAATTGTTGCTATTAACAAAAATGATGGTAGTGGTAAATTATATTCCGATGCTATATGTCAGACATCAAATTCATACTATAGAAACAACAGTCATTTCACTCAAGAGGAAATTTATGAAAATGAACAGAATGATATAAAGAATAAATTAAGACAGAACAGTTTGTTAAACAAATTGAATCAACTTTCTGAGAGTTTGAATAGATGTACTGCGTATCTGGTTGCAGAGATTCCTCATTATAAGACCGTTAGATACCTTGTAAAGGACTTTCAAAATAAAGCAGACATGGTTTATTTCAATAACAATGATTTCTTCACCGTAGATTCTCAAGGTGCAGCAGGTCCTAGAAAGAAACATCTTTCTTCAGAATTGAAAAATGAGATCAGAAGTATCAAGGGGATGTACATTAGTGGAAAGGTGTAAAGGTAGTACAGAAAATGGCACTTTGAATTTCCATTGAAAAATGATTGTAAACTCCATTTCTTATTGGAAAAAGGGGCCGCTTGACCAGCGGACAACACCAATTCTTCCTTTAGTCTCTTGGATCACATCCTGTATAGTTAGACTATGAACTTATTTATCTGTAAATCAAGTAAACAAATGGATCAATTATAGCGAGAGATGGTAGAATCTTTTCACTTGGCCGATTTTTTTCTGCGGTGCGATTTACATAAGTGGCCCCTAGCGTGCAATGGAAACGGCGCTAACTCAGCTCTGTAGCTGCGGAAAACGAATAAATCCCAACGTGACTTTAACACAACCTAGTCTTCCATGGTTGGCTACCACTAGCGAGAATGAATAATGAAAAAAAGCTTCAAAAGCTGTACGAGAATATTTGCATAGGTACGAAGCATACTAACCCCACGTCTACTATTCTTCATTTGCTGAATTCAACTTACAGAATGCATGCCTCTCAACTATGGCTGCGAAATTGCCCTACAATAAAGAGCTGTAGGCTAACCTTCTGGGATACGAGGCAGAAAAAAGATAAAAAACAACACCAAATCGGTGCCTGCATACACCGGCTCTCTAGATAGAAGACTTAACTAACAAACACAAGTGGACAAGATTAATTGAACAGTTACTTTCTAGTCTATAGAGTACAATGGCTCCTCAAATACTTGATAGTGACGACGAAGGCGACACCTCAGTTGCTCAGGATGGATATGGAGACGAATCAGAACTTTCAGATGTTCTGAGTGTTGCTGATGAATTGGATGGAGTTGATGTAACCGAAAATGGAGCTAGTGAAGAAGGAGAAGAAGAAGAAGAAGATGATGAAGAAGAAGAAGAAGAGGAAGAAGAAGATGATGATGAAGAAGATGGTGATGAACAGACAGAAAATGTAACTGCAGTTGGTGTTGAAGGAGACGAAGAGGAAGAAGAAGATGAAGAAGAAGAAGAGGAAGAAGAGGAAGAGGAAGAAGAGGAAGAAGAGGAAGAAGAGGAAGAGGAAGAAGATATCCCAGATATTTCAGAAGAAGAAGACGCGTACAAGCTTGAAGATCCTGATGAAATTGATGAAGATTTAGAATTGCGGGACGAATACGAAGATGAAGTATCGACGCCAGCGCCTGTTCCAGTAACGAAAGTTGAAGTTAAAGTTCCAGCGAGAGCCGAAAGTGCTAGAGAAACAAGAAAAAGGAAGTTAACCTATTACGAAGAGGATGAGGACGAAGAAGAAGAAGAGGAAGAAGAAGATGTGGAAGAAGATGTAGAGGAAGATGAAGAGGAAACACCTAAACCATCAAAATCTAACAAACCTCCTCAACATATGGGAAGGAAAGCTAGATATACTCAAGTACGACCCAAAGCTCAAGAAATCGATGAAGATTTAATTCTTACTGATGAAGAGACAGAATATGATCCCCACGGTCATCCAGATCCGACTAAGATGACAGAACGACAAAGAGCAAGATTTGCTGATAATTATGATAGTACAGATGAATTTATGTCGCTAGATAATCTTGAGTTACTGAAAAAGGCACCTAGCAGGAAGAAGGAAACCGAACAGGAGGCTGCCTTACGTAAAGCGGAGAGTAATAGAAGAAGACAAGATTATAAAAACAAACAACTTGAAGAAGAGAAAAGAGATACTTTGAATAAATTACTTAAAAGACGAGCAACCAAGACTCGAGAGGTGCAAACCAATGATCAGATTGAAGAAATTAGTGCACTGCTGTTAGGCAAATCTAGAAGGCCAGAATTCCACCACCCAGCGTTATTTCATTATGTGAACAATAAAGAGAAATCGATATTAGGAGTACCTTAAAGAAATGAGAGAGCAAGTGTGGAATAGTAGATAATGACGGAACGACATCACCAGCCATTCCAATACTCGTCCTCGTTACATGACTTAAGTGATTTAGGGTGAGCAGGGACTGCAAAAAAAAAAAAAAAAAAGAAAACTAAAAAGTATGGGGAGTAAATAATATTGATGAAAATATCTAACTCAATAGAGAAATAATCCAATAAAGATGAAAGATACATCCATTGATGTCAGGATAGAGTTGGTTCATTCAATTTTCAATTTACACACTCCACGCTGGATGGATTTTGTTTTTTTTTTTTTATTTTTCAGCGTCTGCTAACACTTTTTTTTTTGATTTTTCGCTTCTCACCAATGGGATAATTGCACCATTTTTTTCAGAATTTAGTGAGTAAGATGAAAGAGTTGGTTAATGATGAGGAGTAGAGAACAACCAAGATGGAACATACAGATACATAAAATTGATTCGATGTCAAGATAAATGATTAGGAAATAACTGAATTGTTAAAAAAAAAGAAAAGTTTTCTTTCTTTCTTTTATTCTGCAGCTGTTGAATATTTTTTATTGAAATTGAAAATATTCAGAAATTTTCAATGGGTGATAATGTCAGGGAGTGAATAGTGACAAAACGTCGAATATCTAAGGGACATTTTTCAAATTGGTGGAAAAAAGAATAGAAGAAAATTGAGAGTGGGGACAAACAAAAATGAATGAATGAATAGAAATAAAGACAAAAAGATAAGAAAAAGAAAAAGAAAAAGAATTATTCAATTCACATTATTGATCTATAGTGTTAGTAGTAATCTGTATAATACTAAGGTCATGTAAACCAATTTAAACCAACTCTGTTTGGACTAATTTGATCCTTATATCATTCAATTCCAAGATTTTCCTCTACGAAGCTCCACTTTTTTTTTCGCTCGTTTTTCTCATAATCGCCTATTCAAGAAGTATCGAATATTTTAACAAAAATTGGGGGCTGAATTAGTTACCAGGGCAACTTAACCTGAAGACCATTTTGATGGCGCAAAAACCAGTAAAACGGTAAAATTGTGAACTGGTCAACGGATAATAAGTTTTTTTCCATACAGTTATGAAGAAAGAATATTCAAAATGATTAAATTTCTTCATTTTGATGAAAAATTACGAATTATCTCTAACAATTTAACTAAACAAACTGAAAAATAAACCGTAAATCAATGCAACTCACCTAGCCTAACTATTGTAATGTATGTTATCTGTTTGAACCCCCTCGATGTTAGCGCGCGCGTTAAGGTGTGGAAATATTTATCGCTAACCCTTTTCATTCACACACACCCTCTTTCACTTTATTTTTTTCCTCTCACAAACTTTATAACGTTCTCTCTCACTCACTCACTCGATACCATACTTGGTAATTTGATTAAATCATCAACGGAAGAAGCTGGGAACAGTTATCTCTTCTTGCTAAGGTTATCATACAAATAATTCACGCGCTGCTTATATCTGATTTACATTCGTTAGTTACAATTTGGGATCTGTACAGAAGAAAGTCTCCCTCCCTCCCCCCAAAACACAAACAACAAACAAGATACATCCTCTATTTCCATTTCACTTGTTAAAGTTTCACAGTTTTTGATTTTTTTTTTATATCGGGCCAGTAGGTTTTTTGTCTTTCCCTTTCCCTTGTCAGAATTCTCGCCATTCATGGATAGCATTCATTCGGAGATGATGAATATAGCTGGTCTAGGAAATGGTTCAATGTCAACCGTGATACATCCAAATCAGAACTTTGGCAATCTGTTGATCCAACTGCAACAACCGCAATCATTTTCTCAGAATGGTCAAGGTGTTCCTTTTAATCAACCACTGCAGTTACCACAGCAATCCCAGCCTCTGCAACATCAGTTACAACAACAAAGAATGGAATCTAACCAGAATGGGTCAATGGGAGGACTGCAGTTGGTGAACCAGCAACAAATAATGCAGCAGCATATTCAACAACAGCTTCAGCAGCAACAGCTACATATTCAACAGCAACAGCAGCAACAACAGCAACATCTCCAGCAACAACAACAGCAACAAATTCAACAAGCTCAACAGGGTCCAGGAATACAGAGGGGTGTCAACGTAGAACAATTCAACTCCACGAACTCTGGTCCAGTCAATAAAGCTGCTCAATTTAATCAGAACCCTATGCTTACAGCTCCTAATTCTGCTGCGATTCCAATCTCAAATGTGAATTCCAGGGGTCATACACCTCAAATGAGCAATCAACCTCAACCTCAACCTCAAGCTATTTTTCAATTGCAACAGAATCCTCCTATGTCACAACCTCCATTGTCTCAAGGTTTAAATTCTGGACCTATTCCCGCAAATGTAACTCCTGTGATGCCTCAACAACAACAACCTACTCCTCAGAGCCAACCCAGAGCTGGTCCTCAACTGAAAAATCTGTTAGCGGTACCTTCGAAATCTCCTCAAAATATTCCAAATAGTGCTCCTAATGGTGGTGCAACCCCTGGTGGTAGCTCATCATCTTCAAATAGAGGAAGTTCATCTGGTGGGAATTCCAATACTAATATACCTGGTTCAGTTGCGGCGGTCAATAGTAATAATCCTCAATTTAATAAAGCAGCTATTCTGCAACAACTTGCTCAAAATGACTTCAATGCTAAACTATTTAAGAAAAATTTGGGTAACGCTGCAATGGTCAGAATATTAGATATGGTTGAACAAATATCAAATGAATCTTTACTAAATTTGTCCAATTTACTTTATTGGCAAAGAATAATGGAAGTATATTTTACTCCAAACGCAACCATTAGGTATACCAATTCCATACCTGATTCAGTAACTTTTCAATACGGGTCTACAGGGGTAAATAAATTTGGAGGTATACGTCAATATGAATTAAATTCTTCTACTGCTCCCAGATTCTTTTTGAAAAGTGTTATTTCAAGTGAAGTATCTAACTACAATGTTGGAGTAACGGGATTGAAGTTTCAAGTAGTTAATAATGGATCAGTATTTATTGGCAGTAAGTTGACTATAAATACAACCTATGCAGATGGTTCACTGGCAACAATCACTGGGGTGTGTAAATTCCTAATGAATCGGGAATTTCAATTGGAATGGGTGGATTGCAATTGTTTAGATTATCAACCTTCAATCAACTTTCTAGCAATAGAAAGACAATGGAATGAATATTTACGAAATAATAACCATCAAGATTCAAAACCAGAAGGTATCGATGTTGGGAATCTGGAGTTTGTTAGAACTTTACAAGAGAAATCGATTGCAATAACCTCAATTCCAAATTCTGGATTAGATGACAATGCAATGTTAATAGTGAATGTTGGAGATGTTTTATCCCATCTCAAATCGCTAATGGAATTTTCTCTTTCCAATAACATTTCTTCACCCATTAGAGCTATGGAACTATTCATGAAGACTAGCTTTGAACGACAAGTGCAACAACAGTTGCAGATACAACAGCAACAGCAGCTACAAAAATTGCAGTTTCAGCAAGCTCAGCAGCAGCAGCAACAACAACTTCAACAACAACTTCAACAACAACTTCAACAACAGCAGCAACTTCAACTACAACAACAGTTTCCGGACGGTCCACCAACAGTGTCGACTGCCGCTAACCAGCAAAACTGGATCAGAAATGGGGTAAAAAATAGTAGCTCACCCTCTTCCCCTAGTGCTGAAAAACTAGACAATAAATCAAATACAAAGAAAAGAAGAACTAGCACGGCTACAATTGCATCTGCTGGTAGTCCATTATCTTTCGGAACCGCAAACGGTTTAAAAAAGCCACAACGACGTAAATAGATCATCAGGCTTTTATACATTTCATCTCATTTCGGTAATTCAACGGAACTCTTATTTAAAGAGTTAATTTTTTAGTCAGAAATCATCTACTGTAGGTTCATTAACATTGAAATTTTTGAGTAGATCGTGCGAATAATTTTACGAGTAATGCGATTGCAAATGAAATTGAGTTCATATAGAATCCTTATTTCTTTCACTTGGTGCATTCATTACAAGTTCATGAAGGCCGATGACGTTCCAGAGCTGCTGATATTGGATACTCTTGTACAAAAAGATGATGGTGATCTCAATCATGGTGCCATTTCTATTTTATTGAAGGATCAAGTCGAAGGTTACGTGAACCAACTGACCCACGATTCACCAACGAATATCTCCCATGTATCTTTAGACAGCACAAACATGATTAAACGTGTGGATGATGAAGACTTGAATATAGATCAACTTAATTTTGATCAACCTTTAGCTGAGATAGTCAGACCTAGAAGTTTCCGCCATTATGTGGGACAATCTCATCTTCTTAATGATTTAAATGGTTCTATCAAGAACTATATTCGGTTGGGATTCTTACCTTCAATGATCATTTATGGACCTCCGGGAGTAGGTAAAACAACAATTGCATCTATCATGGCACACGAGGTAAACTATTCGTTTATTGAATTGTCTGCCACTAATAACACTGTCGCTGATCTAAAGAAAATCCTGTCAGATATTTCCAAAGAGAATTCTTTACGAGCTGCAAGAAGTCAATCATTTTTACAAGTAGTTGTATTTATCGATGAGATTCATAGATTTACTACGACTCAGCAAGATTTTTTATTACCGTACATTGAAGCTGGACATTTTGTCTTTATTGGGGCAACTACAGTAAATCCTAAGAAAAGAATTAGGAGAGCAATCTTATCGCGTTGCCAACTATTTGAACTAAAACCACTGACAAAAGAAGAATTAGGTGTCGTTATTAGCAGAACCTTGAAATTTGAGAATGTCCGGAGAAATACTGTTTGGAATGTGAGATCTATAAAATTAGATGACATAGGAATAGAGTTACTCATCTCTAAATCGAATGGAGATACGAGAAATCTAATTAATATGATTGAATTACTAAGTAAAAACTATTGTGAGGATTATTTGAACCTTTCATTAGGGAATACAGAACCATTTGAATTGACTGAAGTTATTGTTAAAACTGTTCTCACTGATCATAAACGATTTGAATATGGTCTATCAAATTCAAAGAATTTGGGAACATTTCTAAAGCTATTCAAATCCATGACCACTAACCACAAGAATTTTAAGAGCAAATATGGGAAAGATCATTTAGCAAAGCGTCCCACCGCCAGAATGGATATTGGTTCAAGAAAAAGAAGAAACCCAAGCACCCATTACAAGTCCGATATTTTAGCAAAGTATGACTCTAAGGAGTTAGATTTGAAAATTCAATTCTCAGACGATAGTGACTTTGAACAAATATCTCCATATAGTGAATCAGACTCGGAAGCAACCGATTTAAACGAGTTACTGTATTTAGAGTATTGCAATTACACAGCGGTGTTCTATCTCAATTTATTGTTAGAGCGTGGAGAATCACCCCTTTTCCTTATAAAGCAGTTCATACTATTTGCTTGTTTATATCCTGATACCAAAGAAATTTCGCTATGCGAAGTGGTATCAATGATAAAGTGTATCAAAAACTCCAGTGCAAACCCTAAGAAAGTTTTGGCAAACTTTGTCGAGAGGGCAACTATGGCAAATAAATACCAAATAAAGTCAGAGAATGATGACCCAGTTAGAAGATTGAAGGAAATTAAGAATTATTTCGCTGATTCCAATTACATTGATGAAACTACTGGCCCGGTTCAAAATGAAAGTCTTGATGTCTCATTTGATGCGGATGATATCCAGAGACTATTATTCTCTACAACCACGATACCGAACAATACCGACGATGAAACTTCTTTTCCAATAGCAAAGTTTGATGTTGATGATCCTTCTCATAGGGCATTATATAACTTTGAGTCTTAAATTGTTCCTTTAGTTGCAATCCACAAATACATCTTGTCTTTTTTTTCGTCTTTCATTTGTGCTGATATATTATTGTGGCTGTTCATCTGTTATTTTGATATACGTTGAACTAATTAATATTCTTCTTACAAGTTTTTTAAACAAACTATTAGACTCAAGATGATACTGTCATTTTATTCTCGCTTGGTAGTTCCTTTGCCTTCAGAAACCAAAAATCGTGAGAAACCACAATTCAACTTGTTAACATCAGGTTGGCATTTGATGAGTTCTAAATTTGTCGTAAAAGTGCTTATTCTTCTTCTTGCGTTGAATGTCAAATTCTTATTTCATGCTAGAGATATGATTTTCCAAACCTACAGTTATCTTTTAACGATGAGTTTATTCGTCATTGAGAGCTTGGTAATGGTGATAGTGATCTCAACGCGTGTACTAATTTTCTCTTCAGGGTCAGATCAAAAGACCTCACAATTTGCTGATAATACGCAGTATAATACAAATAATATATTGAAGACTAGAACAATTCACGAATCATATTGGGCTGGGAAAAAGATTTCGTTGAAGGCAACTAACAATACCAGCACCATACCCTTTTTTGCCCCAACTACAGCTTTCAATGGGTTGTCGACGGCGAGTTATGATTTAGGGTCTGTGTTCAAGAAGAAAGAAAGTTCCACGACGGATCTTGCGATCAATGAAATACTGAATTTAAATCGAAACTCAAGTCGAAACTCAAATCGAAACTCAAACCAAAACTCAAATCTAAACTCAAACCAAAACTCGGGCCAAAACTCGACCCAAAACTCAAATCGAAATTCAAAAATCAACTCTACGAATGAAGATCGTCAACTTCCACTAGGCAGGAGTAGATCAGTTTTTTCTAAAAGTCTATTCAACTACAGCAAGAAGGAAAAAGAAACCGTAGATCCAGTTTTAGATGATTCAGAAATTGAAATTATCTCGGTTTCAAGAGGTAATAAGATGTATTCCTAGGGTATTATAAGCAACTTACATAATATAAAACAATAAATTTAGTTTAAGATGGATACGTAGGACTATAAAAATATTCGTTTCGAGAAAAATGCTATATTACAGAGGAGTTTTAAATCAAAATTAATCGATCTTCTTACCTTTTCTATGATTCCTTGAAAGTTTAGGTAAAATTCATGCATGGGATTCATCTTCAGCATTCTCATGTTCTTCAGTTGCATCAGTTGCATCAGTTTCATCATCATGATCATCATGATCATCATGGTTGCCTAAAGCAGCAAAAATATTTGCTGCTGATTGTATTGAATCAGCTCTTTTTGAGTTGTCCCTGGTAGATAAATGAGTAGTACTGGGTTCAGAAGCAATATTAGGTCTACTCGATTGGTTTCTTGAAACTGAAGTAAATCCACGAGAATCCTTTTGAGGAGTTCTTAAATCTTTCTTAGTGTTTGCTGAACCCCAAGTGGATCCTCCTCTCGATGAATTGGATCTTGAATCATTCATTTTATTTTTTCTTCTTCTTTCTGCTGCAGCTTTTTCATCTTCAAATTTCTTAATTTCAGCTTCATCATGAATTTCTTGAATAGTCTTTGGTCCACTTTCACTCTTTGCGGAGACCCAATTTGATTGCCTCAAATCTATCAAATCCATCAACATAAATTTGATTCTAGAGGATAATTTGCAATGCTCTAATATAGTTTGAATATTATCGAAAACAAAATTTAATGCAGCTTTTGTCTTTTCTTTGGTTTCTAATCTAGCACCAACTGTTTGAATTAATTGTGCCAAATTCTCCAAACGATCTTCAGAAGGATCTTCTGTATTTCCTGATTGATCTCTTAAACAAAGTAAAATGACTTGATCGTTCAACATATTTAATATGAACAAATGTCCAATAAATTTAACGAGACCAAGACCTCTTCTTTTGGCAGCTGCCATAACATAATATTTATCTGACATCATTTCTGGTTCTAATGCAGAACCATCCTCATTGGTTGGTAATTTATCAATCCAACCTTTCTCGTATTCTACTTGACATGTAGCTAAAAGAATTCTTCTAGCCAAGTAACCACCTGTTGCAATTTCTCCATTCTTAACAATATTAACATCTTTAATATCATCAGACATCTCTTTACACATTTTAGCACAGAATTGAGCATACATAGAGGACCAATAAGGTTCATCACAAGCCTTTGCAAACGTTAACGATATTATTTGCCTTGCAGTCTTTGCATCATCTTCCCATTTGGATTGATTAGCAATGGCCATAATTTCATCTGTGATTGTTTCAAACATTTCTAAC